>OY992884.1:85530168-85757668 GCA_963921405.1 Cepaea hortensis | reverse complement strand
TGTGATACGTACAAATGTTCATCAGCTATTGTGTTGTTCCATGTAGTGATACGTACAAATGTTCATCAGCTGTTGTGTTGTTCCATGTAGTGATACGTACAAATGTTCATCAGCTGTTGTGTTGTGTGATACGTACAAATGTTCATCAGCTATTGTGTTGTGTGATACGTACAAATGTTCATCAGCTGTTGTGTTGTGTGATACGTGCAAATGTTCATCAGCTGTTGTGTTGTGTGATACGTGCAAATGTTCATCAGCTGTTGTGTTGTGTGATACGTACAAATGTTCATCAGCTGTTGTGTTGTGTGATACGTGCAAATGTTCATCAGCTGTTGTGTTGTGTGATACGTGCAAATGTTCATCAGCTGTTGTGTTGTTCCATATAGTGATACGTACAAATGTTCATCAGCTGTTGTGTTGTGTGATACGTGCAAATGTTCATCAGCTATTGTGTTGTTCCATATAGTGATACGTACAAATGTTCATCAGCTGTTGTGTTGTTCCATGTAGTGATACGTACAAATGTTCATCAGCTGTTGTGTTGTTCCATGTAGTGATACGTACAAATGTTCATCAGCTGTTGTGTTGTTCCATGTAGTGATACGTACAAATGTTCATCAGCTGTTGTGTTGTTCCATGTAGTGATACGTACAAATGTTCATCAGCTGTTGTGTTGTGTGATACGTACAAATGTTCATCAGCTGTTGTGTTGTGTGATACGTGCAAATGTTCATCAGCTGTTGTGTTGTGTGATACGTGCAAATGTTCATCAGCTGTTGTGTTGTGTGATACGTACAAATGTTCATCAGCTGTTGTGTTGTGTGATACGTGCAAATGTTCATCAGCTGTTGTGTTGTGTGATACGTGCAAATGTTCATCAGCTGTTGTGTTGTTCCATATAGTGATACGTACAAATGTTCATCAGCTGTTGTGTTGTGTGATACGTGCAAATGTTCATCAGCTATTGTGTTGTTCCATATAGTGATACGTACAAATGTTCATCAGCTGTTGTGTTGTTCCATGTAGTGATACGTACAAATGTTCATCAGCTGTTGTGTTGTTCCATGTAGTGATACGTACAAATGTTCATCAGCTGTTGTGTTGTGTGATACGTGCAAATGTTCATCAGCTGTTGTGTTGTGTGATACGTGCAAATGTTCATCAGCTGTTGTGTTGTGTGATACGTACAAATGTTCATCAGCTGTTGTTTTGTGTGATACGTGCAAATGTTCATCAGCTGTTGTGTTGTGTGATACGTGCAAATGTTCATCAGCTGTTGTGTTGTTCCATATAGTGATACGTACAAATGTTCATCAGCTGTTGTGTTGTGTGATACGTGCAAATGTTCATCAGCTATTGTGTTGTTCCATATAGTGATACGTACAAATGTTCATCAGCTGTTGTGTTGTTCCATGTAGTGATACGTACAAATGTTCATCAGCTGTTGTGTTGTGTGATACGTACAAATGTTCATCAGCTGTTGTGTGATACGTGCAAATGTTCATCAGCTATTGTGTTGTTCCATATAGTGATACGTACAAATGTTCATCAGCTGTTGTGTTGTTCCATGTAGTGATACGTACAAATGTTCATCAGCTGTTGTGTTGTTCCATGTAGTGATACGTACAAATGTTCATCAGCTGTTGTGTTGTGTGATACGTACAAATGTTCATCAGCTGTTGTGTTGTGTGATACGTACAAATGTTCATCAGCTGTTGTGTTGTGTGATACGTACAAATGTTCATCAGCTGTTGTGTTGTGTGATACGTGCAAATGTTCATCAGCTATTGTGTTGTTCCATGTAGTGATACGTACAAATGTTCATCAGCTATTGTGTTGTTCCATATAGTGATACGTACAAATGTTCATCAGCTGTTGTGTTGTTCCATGTAGTGATACGTACAAATGTTCATCAGCTGTTGTGTTGTTCCATGTCGTGATACGTACAAATGTTCATCAGCTGTTGTGTTGTTCCATGTAGTGATACGTACAAATGTTCATCAGCTGTTGTGTTGTGTGATACGTGCAAATGTTCATCAGCTGTTGTGTTGTTCCATATAGTGATACTACAAATGTTCATCGGCTGTTGTGTTGTGTGATACGTGCAAATGTTCATCAGCTGTTGTGTTGTGTGATACGTACAAATGTTCATCAGCTGTTGTGTAGGTCCATGTAAAGTGTGCCTTTTATTTACCTTTGGTGGAATTAATAATGCCCTGACCTCTGTAATCGCTGGAAACTTCAAGTTGAGAACGCCGCAAGGTGTCTATATCACCAGCAAATCTTTTACCTGGGAAACCACAGAAATAAATACTACGTGGACATGGCAGAAGGTAACAAAGCTGGGCGTGAGTCGGTGTCAGGTGATGTTCGCCTGTATTGCTTACCTGGATGAAATGTACAAAGCAGGCTCTCCAACGCCTTTGTCCTAGCAATACCATGCGGGCAGATAAGTGTAACACTGTAACCGACCATGCATGCCATAAGTGGCGACTTAGGAGGCTTGGCATAGGACATGATGTCTTTTTACCTAGAAATCTCCCCAGAGAATACTATGAGAAGGGCATGGCAGGGGACAGCAAAGAATTGGAGAGCTTTGTGTGAGTTGGTTGTAGGTCTATATTACTTTTCCAGATAGCAGGCGGAAAGGATGAAGGATACTTCAATTCGTGTCTTCCTAGTTGACATTATAAACTAACACAAAGTAATGCAACTTTACATAACAGGATTACGAAAACTACGGGACGTTGCGGAGGATAGATTTCATCAGCAAACAAATACAGTATTTTATTAATACATACACAAACCACAACATATAATCACGCAGAAGACCCTCCAGTTACTACATTAAGGCATAAGAACGGAATGAGAAGAATGAACAGATGAAAAAAATAGAACAATGAAGAGAAAATTAAAATTTGAAAAGCAAATTTTGCTACTTTTCTCAGAAGTCGCGTATTTCTGTTAATTCTGCTCTGTAAAGCTGCATTACTTTGTGTTAGTTTATATTGTTTACATTTCCATAGCTTTACTGCAGTTCCAATAATTTTATTAATATTTTAACCTAGTTGACATTAAGTTTCTAATGAAGAAATCCGGATCTGTGGCCTCTAGTGTTTGTTCCCCCAACAGTCTGTAGTGAGCAGTGTTTGGGCCCTGTTCTGATGTATGTTAAGCGATATATGCTGTGCTTAAGTCTGAGATCTGTATTCTAGTCCTTCCTTGTCAGGTGGTATATGTTGTCTTTGGGGTCAGTCCCGTGGTTTTATATTTGTATCCTTCCCTTTCGAGTGATTTGTCTGTTCAACCGAGTTTCTTTATTTTCAGTTCTAATTAGTTTCTTTCTAATCTTAGTTATTTATATATATATATATATATATATATATATATATATATATATATATATATATATATATATATATAGAGAGAGAGAGAGAGAGAGAGAGAGAGAGAGAGAGAGAGAGAGATTATATAGATATATATGACTCGACTGTTCAAATGCCGCCTTACTTCCAAGACAATTTTCCCCATGTTGGATGGACCAAGGAGCTCGGGTCAATGGAACACAAGGTGCTGCCTCGAAGGGAATTCGAACACATAACCACCAGGGTGGTGGGCAAGAGTACTAGCCACTCTGCTACTGCATCTGCTTACATAATATAATATAGTATAATACAATATAATATATGTAATATGTCGTTTTTCATGGGAAATGAAACAATCAAATACAGGGCATTTTAGGGTTTCCAGGGGGGAATTAAGATTATTTCAGATCGCGTTAATACAAGAACCGATTACTTGATATTGTTTTTCCCTCCATACTTTACTGTTCTGTACTTCTCGCCGTTCTGAAATTCGTTTTATAATGTGAGTAGATCCGCAAATCACGTTTTATGTAGGCGTCTAGACTTGTTCTAGTATGTGTTATTAAATGTAGCTTCCATTTTTACGTATACTATGTAGTGGGTGGGGGGAGAATTTATAAGGAGGAAATATGAAAGGAGGGGGATGACATTCTGAACATATGGTGAAAGGGTGCATGCGCCAAAAAAGGTTGAGAACCACTGTTCTAGAAAATCTGGGAATTAAAATAAAGTTGATGAAGGCAGTAAAAAAGAGGAAAATTAAATATTTGTGCTTCGTTAAAAGACATAATACTCTTATAAAAACCATACTTAAGGGTGAGGTTGAAGGCAAGCGAGCAAGAGGTAAAAAATGATACAAGTGGGAAGATAACATGAAGAGATAGACGAACATCAGCCGGACATAATATACAATCCAGGCGAGAGATAGACAGTGTTGGAGAGCCATTGCAGCCAACATTCATTGTCGAGACGCCACCTAATTGAATGATTGTCTAATCTATTGATTGACTGATCGATTGGTACATACTAGCAGTATTTATACATGTATGTATTGCTAAAACTAATCCTCACACAAGTACAATTAGTGTTATGTCTGACAACTTTTTATTTTAAAACCACAATTACTAATATAACAGTAACAACAGCTATTACCTGTACAATCGACTGTGAGCTACAACCGTTACAATTACCATTATATTTTAATGACCCTTGTCTACCTGCCCGGTGGAGCGGGATTTTCTAAGTGGACCTGGACTCCCAGGTTGACCCAGTTAAATATGAGTACCTGGAAATGTCTGGGCGAGTAAGTGATATATGTAAAGGGTGTATTTTTAATGACTGTGCATTTTCTTTAAATATCGCCGTTCCAAATTTTGTATTTACCTACTGTGGAGCAAAACAAGAACAACCTGATGTGCCCATTACATACCACCAAAAGAAAAGAATGATCAAATCAGTCAGAAGGCCACCAAACCTTACTCAAGACGACTACCACGTTATGGACAGACCAGAACAGGTCATTCTTCTGCGCATCAGAACAGGACACAATAGATTACGCAACCACATGTATACAAAATTCAAGATTGCTGAAACAGCCATGTGCACATGTGGTTTGGTGTCGCAGACAGCAGAGCACATACTCCAGGATTGCCCAAATTACAATATATCCAGGCGAACCTTCTGGCCTAGAGAGACAACAGTGGAAGATAAACTCTATGGACCGCTGAGTGAACTAAAAAAGACTTAGAATCATTCAAGAGACAACATTGCAGTTATAAACATATTTCAGGCGAACGAAAGAAGAAGAAGAATGAAACATAATAGGTAAATACAAAACTTGGAACGGCAATATTTTCAAACACTGCACAGTCATTAAAATTACACCCTGTATATATTTCTAGCACCATAAGCCCAATGCGAGTTAAAGCGTGTAATAGGGTACTGTACTTTTACTATTTCTGCCATTACTTCTTCTGCTCCTTCATCTTCTCCTCCTCCCCCTCCTTCTTATCCTCCTCCTCCTCCTTCTCCTTCTCCTCCTCCTTCTCATCCTCCTCCTCCTCATTCTCATCCTCCTCCTTCTCATCCTCCTTCTCATCTCATCCTTCTTCTCATTCTGCTTCTTCTTCTCCTCCCCCTCCTCCTCCTCATCCTCCTCCTCCCCCTCCTTCTTATCCTCCTCCTCCTTCTTCTCATTCTCCTCCTCCTCTATCGTCTTCAGGTGTCTAGTCCGATGCCACCACGGGCGACCATGACACCCCATCCCCTCTGGCATCTAACACTTTAATGTAGTGGTTTATATTATTGTTTGTTATCCGGCTGTTTAAGCCCTCGATGTGCATCTGCCTCTGTCTTCCCCTGCCTCTCTTGCCGTGTATTCCCGCATATTTTCTACCACGACTCCATTGTTGATATGTCCCATAAATCCCATTTGTCGTGTCATAGTTTTTGGTGAGTGGTCTAGTAACACAGGCAGTTTTTAATATCTTAGTGTTAGCATTACTGTTACAACTACTACTGTTATTACTTCTACTATTACTACAATTGCTGCTGTAGCTATTACTGCTACTACTTCTACCACTACTCCTACTATTACTACTTTTACTACTACCATTACTACTACTATAACTACTACTGCTGTTAATTCTACTACTACTACAGCTGCGACCACTCCTTCTACTACTACTATTATTATTACTACTACTACTACTACTACTACTACTACTACTACTACTACTACTACTACTACTATAACTACTACTAAAATTAATTCTATTACTACCACAGCTGCGAACACTACTACTACTACTACTACTACTACTACTACTACTACTACTACTACTACTACTACTACTACTACTACTACAGCTGCGACCACTACTTCTACTACTATTATTATTGCTCCTGCTGCTGCTTCTACTAAAATTACTACTACTACTACTACTACTACTACTACTACTACTACTACTACTACTACTACTACTACTACTACTACTACTACTACTACTATTACTATTATATTTATTAACATGACGTCTACCTGTTTAACTGCTCTCATATTTGTTACCATCATTCAATTATTATTATTATTATTATTAATATTATCCTATCCTTCCATTAATTAATAAATTATTGTCAATTTGTCAAACATATTTTATGCCTGCTCAGTTATAAAACCTCTTCATTAAGCCGCTGTTCACATTTTGCTTTCAATAATAATGTTGTCTGATTGGTTTTCAATATTTAAAAAAAAATTGTTGCTTGAACTCTGCACACTGATTGGTTGAAACTTTGATAAAATTTGCCATTGATATCGTCATCTCACGTTTGATTGGTTGTAAACTGAATATTTGAATTTGTGGTGCACATATTGGTTATAAAATGACAGTAGATCTCTGTATTATATGATATTGTCTGACTGGTTGTAAAATGAAAATACCTGAATCTTCTGCACATTGATTGGTTTTTTTTTTTAAATTGGAGAGCTTGAAGTTTGCTTTTTCTGAAACTGCCTACTTTAAAAGTGAGAATTGATTTGTATGTGCACAGACTGGTTAAAAATGGGCAGTTTGGTGTTCATATCACCTACGTGGTCATAGATGTTCTTGCTGATTTACGAACATATTTATGTCCTCACAAAATTCAGGAAAACGTGTGATCATTTCAGCATTAATTTTGCTGTACCATTAAATGCGTGATTTGTACACGTGAAAGTACAAACACTGTTACTTCTTTCATAAGCCAGCTTTTTCAATCTTGCTTTTTGTATATGAACAATGTTTGTTTGTTTATGTCTGTGATTAGTTTTACAAATTGTCTGTTGCTAGCGACTGATGTCTGCGTGTGTCTCTATTGTTAAGGTTGTGTGAGCACTGTCATACCTGCCAACATTGTTTTAGTAAACATTTCTTGTTATAAATAATGGAACCATAGTGGCAGTGGTTAGTGCGCTTGCCTTCCAAGACGGTTGTCTCAGTTCGGTCCTCTGTAATTAAAGCATTGTTTTATGGCAGTCCGTCACAATCTGATGTCAGCAAAGATTCATAAATATGGGTACCAAACGTTTCTAGAATTTTCTTGATATTGTCTGGGACGTTTTAGGTAATGAGGAAGGAAACTGGCCACGTTAGCTACTATTGTTTACCTAGAATGTGTGAACTCTTCACACGTCACATCCCCACGGCTGTAACTGCCACTGGAGTACCTATACCAATGCATATACAGAAATGAAATTGATGTCATTGCGGTAACACTCTAAAAACCCTTTTCAGCAGGCGGGCCAAATTTCAAAAATAATATTTCCTGCCGGGCCACCTAATTTTTCTTTTGTTAATTAAAGTAAACAAGCAAGCGTGCTACAGCTTCGACCACATCGTCGCTTCCCACTCCGCGGGCCGCATGCGGCCCGCGGGCCTCGTATTGGACACCCCTGCTCTAAACATACAACGAGTAAACACTGTCACTATTACCTATAGTACTTCATAGGTGTAGGGAGGAATTAAGGCCGCCAAGCTAGAGCAGTCGCTGCGAACTATGCAGGTTAGCGTTCCTTCCTCCTTCCATTTTTTTCAACAGAAAAAATCCATTCACCTTACCAAGGATTCGTCCTCTTCTTCTTCTTCCCTTTGCTTGAAGTGTGTCTACCTATAACTGCAATGTTATCTCTTGTGTGAATGTACCTGTCTTTTTTAGTTCACTCAACGGTCCATAAAGTTTATCTTCCACTGTTGTTTCTCCAGGCCAGAAGGTTTGCCTAGGATATGTTGTATTTTGGGCAGTCTTGGAGTATGTGCTCTGCTGTCTGACATGTGCACACGGCTGATTCACCAATCCTGAATTTACCAAGGATCCGATCCAGGCTGATTCACCAATCCTGAATTTACCAAGGATCCGATCCAGGCTGATTCACCAATCCTGAATTTACCAAGGATTCGATCCAAGCTGATTCACCAATCCTGAATTTACCGAGGATTCGATCCAGGGTCTCCCGAATAGGAAACCCAGCGTTCTAGCCACTCGACCAGAGTAAATCAACCAAAAACCGGAAGCAAAATCGGTCAGCTTGACTACAACACAATCACAAGCGACAAACTAGACGTTTCGGCTAGAGCCTCCCTCAGCATACAAACAACAGACATAAATTGATACAGCAACATATAAAATATACAACAAATATACAACAGTTACTTAACGGATGTTATTCCTACCAAACTGTCAACTGTCTGGTACATCTATGGCACGTGCCTACAGAATATCCAATAATAAACATCACGTGATATGGTCACAGAGATCTGAACCGAAGCAACAACTATGGCGCTGACACAGTCACTCAGGCATCATTCATCTTCTTCTTCTTCTTCTTCCTTTTCTTCTTCTTCTGTTCCTTCTCATTCTTCTTCTTCTACTTCCAATCTACTTCCTTCAACTCAACCTAAAATGAGTATCAAGAATGTCTTGGGAAATAAAGGCGGGGTGTTATACAGCACCCAATGAGTGCCGAATGGTAAAACAATATAGATCTACAACTGCTTGAGTCCTTTACCTTGTTGTTGTTTTTTTACACAATATTTATATCAGTTACACTCCATACAGATCCATGATAGAATGTTTACATCAGTGACACTCCACACAGATCCATGACAGAATGTTTACATCAGTGACATTCCACACAGATCCATGACAGAATGTTTACATCAGTGACATTCCACACCGATCCATGACAGAATGTTTACATGAGTGACACTCCACACAGATCCATGACAGAATATTTACATGAGTGACACAGATCCATCATAGAATATTTACATGAGTGACACAGATCCATGATAGAATATTTACAAGAGTGATACAGATCCATGATAGAATGTTTACCTCAGTGACACTCCACACAGATCCATGACAGAATGTTTACTTCAGTGACATTCCACACAGATCCATGACAGAATGTTTACATCAGTGACACTCCACAAAGATCCAAGACAGAATGTTTACATCAGTGACACTCCACACAGATCCATGACAGAATGTTTACATCAGTGACATTCCACACAGATCCATGACAGAATGTTTACATGAGTGACACTCCACACAGATCCATGACAGAATATTTACATGAGTGACACAGATCCATGATAGAATATTTACATGAGTGACACAGATCCATGATAGAATATATACATGAGTGATACAGATCCATGATAGAATGTTTACATCAGTGACACTCCACACAGATCCATGACAGAATGTTTACTTCAGTGACATTCCACACAGATCCATGACAGAATGTTTACATCAGTGACACTCCACAAAGATCCAAGACAGAATGTTTACATCAGTGACACTCCACACAGATCCATGATAGAATGTTTACATCAGTGACACTCCACACAGATCCATGACAGAATGTTTACATCAGTGACATTCCACACAGATCCATGACAGAATGTTTACATGAGTGACACTCCACACAGATCCATGACAGAATATTTACATGAGTGACACAGATCCATGATAGAATATTTACATGAGTGACACAGATCCATGATAGAATATTTACATGAGTGATACAGATCCATGATAGAATGTTTACATCAGTGACACTCCACACAGATCCATGACAGAATGTTTACTTCAGTGACATTCCACACAGATCCATGACAGAATGTTTACAGGAGTGACACTCCACACAGATCCATGACAGAATGTTTACATCAGTGACACTCCACACAGATCCATGACAGAATGTTTACATCAGTGACACTCCACACAGATCCATGACAGAATGTTTACATCAGTGACACTCCACACAGATCCATGACAGAATGTTTACATCAGTGACACTCCACACAGATCCATGATAGTATGTTTACATCAGTGACACTCCACACAGATCCATGACAGAATGTTTACATCAGTGACACTCCACACAGATCCATGACAGAACGTTTACATCAGTGACACTCCACACAGATCCATGACAGAATGTTTACATCAGTGACACTCCACAAAGATCCATGATAGGATATTTACATCAGTGACACTCCACACAAATCCATGATAGGATATTTACATCAGTGACACTCCACACAGATCTATTACAGAATGTTTACATCAGTGACACTCCACAAAGATCCAAGACAGAATGTTTACATCAGTGACACTCCACACAGATCCATGATAGTATGTTTACATCAGTGACACTCCACACAGATCCATGACAATGTTTATATCAGTGACACTCCACACAGATCCATGACAGAATGTTTACATCAGTGACACTCCACACAGATCCATGATAGTATTTTTACATCAGTGACACTCCACACAGATCCATGACAATGTTTATATCAGTGACATTCCACACAGATCCATGACAATGTTTATATCATTGACATTCCACACAGATCCATGACAATGTTTATATCAGTGACATTCCACACAGATCCATGACAGAATGTTTAGATCAGTGACACTCCACACAGATCCATGATAGAATGTTTACATCAGTGACACTCCACACATATCCATGACAGAATGTTTACATCAGTGACACTCCACACAGATCTATTAAAGAATGTTTACATCAGTGACACTCCACACAGATCCATGACAGAATGTTTACATCAGTGACACTCCACAAAGATCCAAGACAGACTGTTTACATCAGTGACACTCCACACAGATCCATGACAGAATGTTTACATCAGTGACACTCCACACAGATCCATGACAGAATGTTTACATCAGTGACACTCCACACAGATCCATGACAATGTTTACATCAGTGACACTCCACACAGATCCATGACAATTTTACATCAGTGACACTCCACACAGATCCATGACAGAATGTTTACATCAGTGACACTCCACACAGATCCATGTCAGAATGTTTACATCAGTGACACTCCACACAGATCCATGATAGTATGTTTACATCAGTGACACTCCACACAGATCCATGACAATGTTTACATCAGTGACACTCCACACAGATCCATGACAGAATGTTTACATCAGTGACACTCCACACAGATCCATGATAGTATGTTTACATCAGTGACACTCCACACAGATCCATGACAGAATGTTTACATCAGTGACACTCCACACAGATCCATGACAGAATATTTACATCTGTGACACTCCACACAGATCCATGATAGGATATTTACATCAGTGACACTCCACAAAGATCCATGACAGAATTTTTACATCAGTGACACTCCACACAGATCCATGATAGTATGTTTACATCAGTGACACTCCACACAGATCCATGACAGAATGTTTACATCAGTGACACTCCACACAGATCCATGACAGAATGTTTACACCAGTGACACTCCACACAGATCCATGATAGGATATTTACATCAGTGACACTCCACAAAGATCCAAGACAGAATGTTTACATCAGTGACACTCCACACAGATCCATGGTAGTATGTTTACATCAGTGACACTCCACACAGATCCATGACAGAATGTTTACATCAGTGACACTCCACATAGATCCATGATAGGATATTTACATCAGTGACACTCCAAAAAGATCCAAGACAGAATGTTTACATCAGTGACACCCCACACAGATCCATGATAGTATGTTTACATCAGTGACACTCCACATAGATCCATGACAGAATGTTTACATCAGTGACACTCCACACAGATCCATGACAGAATGTTTACATCAGTGACACTCCACACAGATCCATGACAGAATGTTTACATCAGTGACACTCCACAAAGATCCAAGACAGAATGTTTACATCAGTGAAACTCCACACAGATCCATGACAGAATGTTTACATCAGTGACATTCCACACAGATCCATGACAGAATGTTTACATGAGTGACACTCCACACAGATCCATGACAGAATTTTTACATGAGTGACACAGATCCATGACAGAATATTTACATGAGTGACACAGATCCATGATAGAATATTTACATGAGTGACACAGATCCATGATAGAATATATACATGAGTGATACAGATCCATGATAGAATGTTTACATCAGTGACACTCCACACAGATCCATGACAGAATGTTTACTTCAGTGACATTCCACACAGATCCATGACAGAATGTTTACATCAGTGACACTCCACAAAGATCCAAGACAGAATGTTTACATCAGTGACACTCCACACAGATCCATGATAGAATGTTTACATCAGTGACACTCCACACAGATCCATGACAGAATGTTTACATCAGTGACATTCCACACAGATCCATGACAGAATGTTTACATGAGTGACACTCCACACAGATCCATGACAGAATATTTACATGAGTGACACAGATCCATGATAGAATATTTACATGAGTGACACAGATCCATGATAGAATATTTACATGAGTGATACAGATCCATGATAGAATGTTTACATCAGTGACACTCCACACAGATCCTTGACATTCCACACAGATCCATGACAGAATGTTTACAGGAGTGACACTCCACACAGATCCATGACAGAATGTTTACATCAGTGACACTCCACACAGATCCATGACAGAATGTTTACATCAGTGACACTCCACACAGATCCATGACAGAATGTTTACATCAGTGACACTCCACATAGATCCATGACAGAATGTTTACATCAGTGACACTCCACACAGATCCATGACAGAATGTTTACATCAGTGACACTCCACACAGATCCATGACAGAACGTTACATCAGTGACACTCCACACAGATCCATGACAGAATGTTTACATCAGTGACACTCCACAAAGATCCATGATAGGATATTTACATCAGTGACACTCCACACAAATCCATGATAGGATATTTACATCAGTGACACTCCACACAGATCTATTACAGAATGTTTACATCAGTGACACTCCACAAAGATCCAAGACAGAATGTTTACATCAGTGACACTCCACACAGATCCATGATAGTATGTTTACATCAGAGACACTCCACACAGATCCATGACAATGTTTATATCAGTGACACTCCACACAGATCCATGACAGAATGTTTACATCAGTGACACTCCACACAGATCCATGATAGTATGTTTACATCAGTGACACTCCACACAGATCCATGACAATGTTTATATCAGTGACATTCCACACAGATCCATGACAATGTTTATATCAGTGACATTCCACACAGATCCATCACAGAATGTTTAGATCAGTGACACTCCACACAGATCCATGATAGAATGTTTACATCAGTGACACTCCACACATATCCATGACAGAATGTTTACATCAGTGACACTCCACACAGATCTATTAAAGAATGTTTACATCAGTGACACTCCACACGGATCCATGACAGAATGTTTACATCAGTGACACTCCACACAGATCCATGACAGAATGTTTACATCAGTGACACTCCACACAGATCCATGATAGTATGTTTACATCAGTGACAATCCACACAGATCCATGACAATGTTTATATCAGTGACATTCCACACAGATCCATGACAATGTTTATATCAGTGACATTCCACACAGATCCATGACAGAATGTTTAGATCAGTGACACTCCACACAGATCCATGATAGAATGTTTACATCAGTGACACTCCACACATATCCATGACAGAATGTTTACATCAGTGACACTCCACACAGATCTATTAAAGAATGTTTACATCAGTGACACTCCACACAGATCCATGACAGAATGTTTACATCAGTGACACTCCACAAAGATCCAAGACAGACTGTTTACATCAGTGACACTCCACACAGATCCATGACAGAATGTTTACATCAGTGACACTCCAAACAGATCCATGACAGAATGTTTACATCAGTGACACTCCACACAGATCCATGACAATGTTTACATCAGTGACACTCCACACAGATCCATGACAATTTTACATCAGTGACACTCCACACAGATCCATGACAGAATGTTTACATCAGTGACACTCCACACAGATCCATGTCAGAATGTTTACATCAGTGACACTCCACACAGATCCATGATAGTATGTTTACATCAGTGACACTCCACACAGATCCATGACAATGTTTACATCAGTGACACTCCACACAGATCCATGACAGAATATTTACATCAGTGACACTCCACACAGATCCATGACAGAATGTTTACATCAGTGACACTCCACACAGATCCATGATAGAATATTTACATCAGTGACACTCCACACAGATCCATGACAGAATGTTTACATCAGTGACACTCCACACAGATCCATGATAGGATATTTACATTAGTGACACTCCACAAAGATCCAAGACAGAATGTTTACATCAGTGACACTCCACAGAGATCCATGATAGTATGTTTACATCAGTGACACTCCACAAAGATCCATGACAGAATGTTTACATCAGTGACACTCCACACAGATCCATGATAGAATATTTACATCAGTGACACTCCACAAAGATCCAAGACAGAATGTTTACATCAGTGACACTCCACACAGATCCATGATAGAATGTTTATATCAGTGACACTCCACACATATCCATGACAGAATGTTTACATCAGTGACACTCCACACATATCCATGACAGAATGTTTACATCAGTGACACTCCACACAGATCCATGACAGAATGTTTACGTCAGTGACACTCCACACAGATCCATGACAATGTTTAGATCAGTGACACTCCATACAGATCCATGACAGAATGTTTACATCAGTGACACTCCACACAGATCCATGATAGAATGTTTACATCAGTGACACTCCACACAGATCCATGACAGAATGTTTACATCAGTGACACTCCACACAGATCTATTACAGAATGTTTACATCAGTGACACTCCACAAAGTTCCAAGACAGAATGTTTACATCAGTGACACTCCACACAGATCCATGATAGGATATTTATATCAGTGACACTCCACACAGATCCATGACAGAATGTTTACATCAGTGACACTCCACACAGATCCATGATAGAATGTTTACATCAGTGACACTCCACACAGATCCATGACAGAATGTTTACATCAGTGACACTCCACACAGATCTATTACAGAATGTTTACATCAGTGACACTCCACAAAGATCCAAGACAGAATGTTTACATCAGTGACACTCCACACAGATCCATGACAGAATGTTTACATTAGTGACACTCCACACAGATCCATGATAGGATATTTATATCAGTGACACTCCACACAGATCCATGACAGAACATAGGGCACACGTCTACATGTCCATTATTTTCTATTTATTGTTATTGAATAGAGCAGATTTCGCACACACACACACACACACACACACACACACACACACATATATATATATATATATATATATATATATATATATATATATATATATATATATATATATATATATATATATATATATATATATATATTAGGACGTTCATTTGAAATCCGTTCGTGCCGCACCGCGCGTAATTACGTACGTTGAACATGATCAATGTCATAGTCATCCCATGATGCATATGTTCTGTTTCTGGCCGTTAAGAAAATGGCCGGGTTGAACCAAAATCAGTCCAAAGAAGCTCAAAGAGCGGTGATTCACTTTCTTTCATTTGAAGGATGTCGACCAGTGGATATTCATCGAAGAATTCAGACAGCGTACGGTAACAAATTTGTGTCGAAGACAACAGTGACAGACTGGGCACGAATGTTTCGGAAAGGACGTCAGTTCATGACAGATCTTCGACGGCCGGGTCATGCGCATATTGTTGCAACAGAAAAAACCATCGCCACAATTGATGCAGCATACGTTCGCTAGCGAAAGAAGTTGATATGTCAGTTGGGACAATTCAAAAGGTCGTTCTTAAGAAACTGCAATATCGGAAGGTGTGTTCACAGTTGGTACCACGGATGTTGACCGACCACCAAAAAGAGGAACGCATGGGATGGTGTTTGAACCACTTGCTGCGTTACAGAGTGGAGGGTGATGCATTTCTCTTCCGCATAGTGGCAGGCGATGAATCATGGTGTCACCACTTTGAGCCGAACAGCAAAAGAGAGAGCATGCAATGGAAGCATGCTGGATCACCAAAAGCCAAATATTTCAAGTTACAAATTTCCGCTGGTAAGGTTATGCTGAGCGCATTTTTTTTTACCATGAAGGGCTATTGTTGGCCGACTTTAAAGAACCTGGTGTCAACATTAACTCCACCCACTACTTGGAAACACTAGACAAGCTGCAAAAAGTCATCAAGACTAAACGACCCCGCATGCTTTCTCGCGGTGTGATTCTGTTGCACTATAATGCTTCTCGGCATGTTGCAAAGATTGTGCAGGAAGCATTAGCTTGGAAGAAGTGGGAAATTCTGCAACATCCAGCCTATAGTCCTGATTTGTCATCATGTGATTTTCATTTGTTCGGACCCCTAAAAAAAAAAAAGCTCTCAAGGGGCAACGATTTCACACAGATGCAGACGCGGTTTCATGGTGCATAATTCATTCACAATGAATGCTTTGTTTAATTCTACCACACATGTTAATGTTTCATTCATGCTTTTGTAATAAAGCCATTGGAACGGGTTTCAAATGCACGACCCTTATATATATTGTTGTTGGTAGGCTGTTCTGCTCGTGTTTTATACTTCAGTTATCAGTTATCAGTTGGGGTATCTTCATTGCACTCCGGACATGTCTTAGTGATCAAATCTCTAATGTGAATGCTAAGCAATTGATGACAGTTTTGCTGTAGTCCACGTTAATCTGATTCTCTCTCGTAGTTAATGAAGAATGACATCAAAGTACTTTAGCCAAACGTCCACTGTCCCATGTCACAGGATGTAGGTCAGTAAGTAAGTATGCAAATGTGGATTCAAACCCGTGACTAGCGGACTGATAGGCAAGCATCTAGTCACTGTGCCACCGCAGCTACCTACCAGATGTAGGCGCTGATCCAATAACACAATGTTATAAACACATCAGATTCGTCCCGTCATATACGCCTTGAGTTGAGTTAAGCTGAGTTGAGTTGAGGTGAATTGAGTTGATGTGAGTTGAGGTGAACTGAGTTAAGTTGAGGTGAGTCGAGTTAAGTTGAGGTGAGTTGAGATTAGTTGAGGTGAGATGAGTTGAGTTGATGTGAGTTGAGATTTTTTGAGTTGAGGTGAGGTGAGATGAATTGAGCTGAGTTGACTTGAGTCCAGAATCAACATCACAGCAATCGGGCCATTCCCATACTCTCCATCCTCAGTTTTAACAACCAGCGAAGAGTCCCAGCCCTAATGATACCATCTGCAATCTGATAATTTGTCCATCAGGCCTTTTCTAGGAGTACTGAGTGTCGGCCTGATCCTTTGGTCGATCCAGGTCGCATCATTCTCTCCAGGCAATTATGGTGTATCTGGTCTCCCACACTATACACAAGATCCAAAGGTCCCTGGCTACATCTGCCTTACCCTACACCAATACCCCACCCAGCGATGCAGGTCCAGCCAATCTGTCCGCCTGCTCGTTTCCCAGCACTCCGGCATGCCCTGGTGATAAGAGCCACCGGAATCTCCCTACTCAGTCCAAACTCAACCATGCTTCGATAGGTTGTTTCGTCTGTATTGTGATTTCAAGTAGTTCTCATTCAGATTGATTGATTGATTGATCTAGGAACCGACATCACAGCATTCGGGACATTCATTCAGATTGGTAAACATGGTGAATGCCCATTGCAGGACGCTGTGATCAACCCACACAAAGACTGATTTACCAGGCAATTTTAACATTTAATCGGCACTAGATGGGTCATGTGGTCAATGGCGCGCTGGTGGCCTTTACTCCTCAAGACATTTTCTAGTGCCTATTTTAGGCTGTGTCGACCAAGGAGCTAAATTTAAACATTCGAGTCCGCCACTGTGCGGGTGGGACCCGTGACCAGCAACTGCACTACCGTGGCTCTCGTGATATATGAGGGGGCTTCAAATGAAAACCTTAAAAGTGTGACAGAAAAAACTATAACCATGCCATTGTCTTGTAACATATCAATATTGTTGTTTAGGATGTCAAGAGTTTTATGCACACGTGATATCACGGTGCAGACGATCACGGTGACTTCATAAGGACAGTTTGGAGATGGCCGTCCCACTTTTGACATGCACCAAAGAGGAACAGCATTGTGTTATCCTTTTTTTTTTTTTTTTTGATTAGTGAAGGGGAGAAACCTATAGAAATTAATCGGCGGATAAAGATCCAGTATGGTGATGCAAGCCTTTCAGTCCAGCAAGTGTATGAGTAGAATTGGAAATTTCAGAACGGCGTGACTTCTGTAACAGACTGTTCACGACAGGGTTAGGCACACCAAGTAGTGACCAAAAGATTTTATTTCTACAGGAATCCAAGCACTTTATCTGCGCTGGAGGACTTGCAATTAACGCAATGGTGACTACATCGAAGAATGATACTTTTTTTTCAGACTATATTTACTCAAAAATAAATAAAAGAAACATTTATGGTTTTCATTTGAAGCCACATCATATTATACTAACTCTTTTTATTTTTACCAGCAACTGAACAAACTTTAACTGTGTATGGGTTTGGACGAAAGAAAGCTTAAACTTGTTAAGTTGTTTAACAATTATGGAATACTAGAATTTAAATCTCTGGCAGCATGCTATTCTTAAAACTTAAACCACAAATTGTCACTGTTTCTTGGCAAAATCAGTTCTGCGTCATTACTTCATTATTTAATATGAATACTTGCTGTGTTGGTTATATTTCATTTTTATTAACACTTTTGATGTCAGAAATATTATGTGTGATATTTTACTTGTGATTTTTCAATAACTATTGTAAAATTGATAACTGTTTTCAAATATTTCAAGTATTTATAGCCTGTTTGTTCTGTTCCTATGATTACAAGTGATATAGGTGTAAATATGTGTATGTTTGTTCTGTTCATATGATTACACGTGATATAGGTGTAAATGTGTGTCTAATATATGTTTGTTCTTTTTCATATGATTACACGAGGTATAGGTGTATATTTGTGTATAATTTTGGGATGTATGATCTTGTTCATTTGATTACGAGTGATATTAGAGTAAAATTGTGTCTTTTTAACAGTTAGCTCTTACTTTCCTACGCAACGTATCGTGTGTCATTGGTTATTATTCATATATACCAATCAAGGTCATATGTTTTTATTTTACCTCCTACGTTTATTGATAGTTACTAAAGAAATCTGACACATTGTATAAGTTTCATATATTATTATATATATATATAGATTATGGACTAGGACTGCTCACTGTCTCAAAGAGTCAGCTGGTGAAATTAGAGCGCATACAGAACGAAGCTATGCGGGTCATTCTAGGATGCACCCGAGACACCCCAGTAGTGTGTATGCGTTACATCCTTGGTCTGCCTACTGTTGCTAGTAGGCACAAGGTGATGCAGGCGAAGGCATACCTCAGAGTAGCTGCAGACACAGATCACCCGTTGCATGAGGCGCTGGACGCAGTTAAGGGTCAGAGACTGATAAGAGGGAAATCATGGATGGCTCAGGCGGAGGATACGATCAGACAGGTGTGCCCCTTGGAGAACATCAGGCGAGGAGAGGAGTGGGTCAGAGTGCCAGCCGAGCAGTCAGACTTGTGCAGAGTTATAATCACATTGAGCCGGAAGTGCAGGGAGTGGCCAGCAGGGGCCACGGAAGTGGAAATTCAGCAAATAATTCAGGATAATTCTCGCCCGGGTGATGTGATTAACTACACGGATGGTTCGGTGTTGAGAGGTAGGAGAAGTGCCTGGGGATTCTTAGCAAAAGCTAATGGTCAACGTTTGGTGCAGGAGAGCCTGGCGTATGATGACACAACATCTAGCTTAAGAATGGAGGTGGAGGCGGTCAATGCAGCTTTCTGCTGGATAGAGAACACGATACATACACACATTGTGATTGTAACTGACTCAGAAAGCATGCTGAGGAGGGTGAGGACAGGCAGGCTTCGTGCAGAGTGGCTTGCTTCTCCTTCGGGGGTCACGGGTAGCAAGCATCACCTGGATCTTTTCTCCGGGGCATGCCGGTGTGCTGAGGAATGAACAGACGGACAGATTGGCTGGCTTGGCAAAACTTGGTGGAGTATTGATGCATGACAAGGCAGACGTGGTCGCGGCCTTGTGGGAGCACGTGTACACCTCGGAGGAGCAAATGGTCTAGTAAGAATGAGGCAGCGAGGTGTGACGAGGGGATCTGGCCGATGCTCGACACTCAGAGGAAAGGCGAGATGGACATATAATCAGATTGCTATTGGAACTATTAGTGTTGGAACTCTTCGCTGGCTGCTGAGGATGGGGACGGAGCGCTTATGGGAATGTCCCAAATGCTGTGATGTCGGTTCCTAAATCAATCAATCAATCAATCATACATCCGGCTCCCGTGAAAGTAATACATGTTTGTGATTCTGCTGTTGCAAGATTTGTGGACACGTTATGTGGAGAAATAAGCTAGAAACTAAGTGATAACTGGCAATACTGTTGGTAGACGAGCAAGGGGAGGGCAGAGAGATAAGTACCCGGATGGCGTGACCACGTGGCTTAATCGAGACAAGAACACAGAGCTGATCCACGACTCTGGTGATCATGTGAGATGGTGAGCCATGACCGCTTGCCGTTTTCAGCATGGCACATGATGATGATCCTGTTATTTTCAGTATTTCCTACTTGTGGTTTAGCAGTGACTGTCTGGAGCTGAGGGAGTAAACTAAGGCGGGCGTTATTTGACTTGAGTTAAAATACAGGCGGGTGTTATTTGACTTGCGTTAAAATACAGGCGGGCGTTATTTGACTTGAGTTAAAATACAGGCGGGTGTTATTTGACTTGCGTTAAAATACAGGCGGGCGTTATTTGACTTGAGTTAAAATACAGGCGGGTGTTATTTGACTTGCGTTAAAATACAAGCAGGTGTTACTGGCTTGATATTTATGAGGTTTGGTGGCGGTGATCTGTGGCTTCAGGTAGTGAATGTCGTTTCACAAAGGCGTTGCGGTGTTGTTTCGTCAGTGTCGCTACCATCTAATAAAACTATAATTTTAATGACAGAATAAAACATTCAAACAGGAGTCGACTATAATTTCCATGACAAACGGGAGTCGACTATTTCGATGAACATTGTTCAGTAGTCTTCATGTGATAAGTAGTGTACTGGTGTACGGTACAAAGAGAGGCATGATTGATACAGGCATTGAAATTGCGCCTAGGGAGCAAGTCGCTGCTGATCATGTTGCATGGAGGGCAAAGATCGGAAATGGAATAAAGACAAAGGAGGAAATGATCTCAAATATGTCACACAAAACGTGAGAGGGGTCATATGATGCGTGATGTAAAAAAAAAAAAAAATGACCATGTGTTCACATGCATCTATTGTGGGCGAACATTTACCACTGGTCTGATCAGTCACATTCGTTACCGCCATGGGATGTAGTTACTATGCTTTTTAAAGCACAATGCAACAAACTATCATCAGTCAGGTTCCAGTCGTGTATTGGTATTGAATAAGTAGCCATCACTTTGTACTGTGGACATGGGATATTATTTATTTGTTACTGAGTTCGTAAGGCTGCTATTTTTGCTGTGTCTGCTACATTCTGTTCTCGTATCGGAATTCCTAGTGTCTGTTATTCTCTTATGGAATCGGGGACGTATATACGGTCGACTGTTGCTCGAGCGTACGTTATGCAATGGATACCAGTAATTGTATTGAGTTGTATACTTTAAGTGGCTTGTATTCTACAGTTTGGTTAGGTTGTATGTGAAATGTGTCAGTGCACATGGCTTTTCATTACATACATGATTACATTGGATGGTTTATGGTGATATAGAATGTACGTGAAAAATGATATATGTGTCCTCAAGTGGCTTGGAATATATTAATTTATAAATGAACATGGACGGTGAGATGTTTAGTTTACGACTGCGTGAAATGTATGTGCGAGATGACATGTGTTTCATCAAAAACTCCCCTTTGATACATTACATGTCAAGTGTATATTAATGTTGAACTCCTGCAACCTGTGGGGAACAATAACCCATGTGCCACTGAGCGAATCATGCTGCAGGCGAACGTTGCTCTAAGATAATTGTTTAATGTGAGGAGTATATAAAGCCTACACTGGTATATGCATGTGAAACATGAACAATAAGCAAACAAACAGAAACATCTCATGATGGTGGATATATGGTTTCTGGGGGAAATGCAATTTGCTGCTGCCATGAAGTGAACGGACAGAAAAATGAATGAGAATTTCCTACAAGAAACAAACGAAAACTAAATTTTTTAAAGAAATTATACGTAGATGGTCAATATGTTTTTGTACGTTATGGGGAGAAAAACCACTTGAAAACTTGGTGACAACTGGCAAAGTGTAGGAGCAAATAGCAAGGGGAAGGCAAAGAGATGAATCTCTGAATGGCTTTGTCACATGCAATAATGGAGACAAGAACACAGCCCTGATCTAATACTCTGATCATGGAGTAAGATGGCGAAACATGACCGCCGATGCTTATTGGCATGGCACAATGTGGATTAACTGAGTCATTGTCTCTGCTAGGCTTAAATATATATGAATATAATTAGAGGAACTGCGGTAAAGCTGTGGAAATGTAAAGAATATAAAATAACACAAAATAATGCAGCTTTACAGAACAGTTATACTTGTATTGTTTCGTAATTCTGTTCTGTAAAGCTGCATTACTTTGTGTTATTTTATATTGTTTAGGCTTAAATAAAGAACTGAGAAAGACTGGATTGAATTATTATAACTTATTCAAGTCATAACTACAACAGTTTGAATTACCTAGTTGTTACTGTAACATTTTTAGCCCAAAGAGTTGTTACTGTTATTTATTCCAATAAGTGGGTTTATCCAGAACATTTGTTACTGTAACTCTTCTATCGCAACCAGTTGTTACTTTTACTATGTTTACGTGAAGACGTTGCTGCCTTAACTCTCTTTATCCTAAGTAGTTGTTACCTGAACATTAGAACTGATTCCAAGCATTTGTTACCTTACATCTTTTTTATCCCCTTAAGTTTATGGTTGCGTGAAATGTATGTGCGAGATGACATGTGTTCCATCAAAAACTCCCCTTTGATACATTACATGTCAAGTGTATCTTAATGTTGAACTCTTATGTTAATTCTTAATGTTGAACTCTTAATGTTCAACTGTTTTTACTTGAAGACTATTACTTAATTCTTTTTATCCAAAGCAGTTGCTACTGTGACCCTTTTTTTTACCCGAAGACATTTTTAATTTAACTCTTTTTTACTTGAAGATTTGTTTACTTCAGTCCATTTATTTTAAAAACATAAACAGCTGTTATTTTAGTACTCTTTTACATTCTACATTGTTATTTAACTATTAACGTAGTTATTTTCATTCTGTTAACTCGTTCAGACCCAAATAATTATTACTTTGTAACTGGAGTTACACTTTCAATGTGTTGCTAGTTCTGAAAGCTGAAGTAACCAGCGGTGTAATAAGAGTTATGTGTACACGGTGAAATGCCAGCCACTCAAGTGGTCTGTGAACGTCCTAAATATTACGTGTAAATTAACGGTGAAATGGGAGCCACTGAAATTGCTTGTGACCAAATATTACGCTTAAATTAATTATGAAATGTCAGCCACTCAAATTACTTGTGAGTACTAAACATTATGTGTAAAGGAATGGTGAAATGCCAGCCACTCAAATTATTTGTGAAGTACTAAACATTATGTGTAAATGAATAGTGAAATGCCAGCGACTCAAATCATTTGTGACGTACTAAACATTATGTGTAAATGAATGGTGAAATGCCAGCTACTCAAATCACTTGTGACGTACTAAACATTATGTGTAAATGAACGGTGAAATGCCAGCCACTCCGGTGGCTTGTAAATGTATTTGATTGGTGACAGCGGGCAGCCTACGGCGACGCACAATATCACTAAAATAATCAAATGTCAGGCTGTGGTCACAATCACCACACAATATCACAAGATGTTCACACAGTCACCTAGTCCACACAATCACGTTAATAATTGAAATTATTAACATTTTATACGCTCTGGCTTATGCAGTTTTCTTCCTGTTGCTATGAAGTTACTATTTATTGAGCCGTTGATTTCTTTCCATTTCTCACAATTGTAACACTTTTCGTAACTTAACATTTTATTGATGTTTGAAGGAAAATTATCACTTAGTATTTAATCATGCATGGATGACAATATTCACTTAGTAATTATATATATATATATGTGTGTGTGTGTGTGTGTGCGTGTGTGTGTGCGTGTGTGTGTGTGTGTGTGTGTGTGTGTGTGTGTGTGTGTGTGTGTGTGTGGTGTATTTTTAATTACTGGGTTTTTTTTTTTTATATTGCCGTTCCAAGTTTTGTATTTACCTTTTATAGCATTACCTTGAGCATAGCCTACGATGGGTGACGTTGTGGTGTTCTGTTGTGATAATTTGGCTGTGTCCAGTGTGTGCCGCGTGGTTACACACGCGTGATCCGGGGCTTGTTTCCGGATCCGGTCAGGGATATGCACTACTGACGAGCTCAAACGAGAGCGAAACTCGAGTATAGTGCTTCCATATTGACGTGGATAGGCCTTAGGTTCATACCGGAATGCGATCAGCGTTGCCAGTGGTGGGTTGTGCTCAATATTTAAATTTACCTTTTATGTTTTATATATAGATGTTCAAAAAAGTATATATGTTTGTTTTATAGACTACAAGAAAGCTTTTGATAGAGTACAACATGAACGACTAATTACGTGCCTTCAAGATATAGGAGTAGACGGAAAGGACATCAGACTTATTAGTAATTTGTACTGGGAACAAGTGGCGTCTATTAGATGTGGAAATAACTATTTTTCATCTATAGAGATAAAAAGAAGAACAGGGATGTGTACTGTCCCCAAGCCTCTTCAACTTATACACAGAAAAGAATTGTTAAACAAGTTGAACTGCCTGGACTTAACATCAATGGAAGAATTATAAACAATCTTAGGTATGCCGTGTTACTAGTAGAAAGCGAGCAAGAGTTACAAGACCTAGTGGAAGAAGTAAACCGGCGTAGTGCAGATAGGCATAGTGCAGGCTTAGATATTAACATCAAAAAAAAAACATTATTATAATTAGCAGTAAAATGGAAAGGTCATCAATGAACATCACGGTAAACGGGGAGATAGTGGAACAAGTAACAAGTTTCTCATATCTTGGACATATAATAACAGATGATGGCAGAAGTGAAATGGAAATCAAAAAGAGAATAGGAATGGCCAAACATGTTTTCAACGGCATGAAATCAGTATTAACATCTAGACAGATTAATAACACATTAAAATGAGAATTGTCAAATGCTACGTATATTCAACGCTACTGTATGGCTCGGAAGCCTGGACATTGAACAAGCAACTAGAAAGTCGCACAGAAGCCCTGGAGCTGTGGATATACAGACGAATATGTCGTATTTCATGGGAACAAAAACAATCAAATGCAGAGGTTCTAGAAAAACTGGGAATGGAGAGAGAGAGTTGATGAAAGAAATAAAGAGGAGGCAAGTTAAATATTTCGGCCACGTTAAAAGACATGATACTCTTATAAAAACCATACTGGAAGGCAAGGTTGCGGGCAAGAGGTAGACAACGATACAAGTGGGAAGATAACACCAAGTGATGAAAGAACATCAGCCTGACAGAATGTACTGTCAAGGCGAGAGACAGACAGTGTTGGAGATCCATTGCAGCCAACTTTCATTGTGGAGACGGCACCTGATTGATTGATTGATCTATGTTGCATGAACTCCACAAAAGGTGAATGCAAAACTTGGAACGGCAATATTTTCAAAAACCCCAGTCATTAAAAATACGCCTTGTATATGCATACACGACTGTGAGAAAAGATGCAGGACATTTCGACATCCAGGCACGAAGGAAAATCAGTATCTGCAATTATAACTTTATATTGTCATTACCATCTTCATCATCAACATAATTATGAAGTATCTTAACCCTAGGGCTGGTCGATAAGCTTGTTGATAATGTCATTTTATCCTGACTTGGGCGCTCTCTTTCATTCTGTGTCTGGTCTTTACCTGAGCAGTTCTCTTTCGTTCTACATACACAGGAATGTCGATACAATATAATAGGTAAAAGTCGCTTTAAAAATATAATATATATTATAATAGATATTTAGGCAGCAATGTAGACCAAGAGGATGGAGCAGTTACAAATATCAGAAATAGAATACAGAAGGCGAGGGGAGGTTTTATAGCACTAAAGAACTTGTGGAAGTCAATATAAATTAAACTTGGAGTTAAACTATGGATATTCAACTGTCAAGTTAAATCTTTACTGCTGTATGTATCAGAACCATGGAGAAAATTGAAAACGATTACAAATAAATCACAAACATTCACTAATTGGTCACTGTCATCTACTACCCATAGTACCTTGCGGTGTAGAACATGAGGGGCGGGGGTGTCTTTAGTCTGAGAAATTAAGGCCGACTGGCTAGTGCAGTCACCACGAACTGTGCAGGTTAGGGTTTTATTTTTGCCCCCGACAGAAACAAAAATTCACACCTTACCTAGGATTCGAACCCGGCTCTCCCGAAGGATAATCCGGCAATCTACCCACTCGGCCGATAGTGCATGTGCACAATAGAAGGAATAAACTGATATGACTGAATCAGTTATCAGTTATCAGTTGGGGTATCTTCATTGCACTCCGGACGGGTCCATAGGTGCGCAGATCCTCCCCCAGCATATGCATCAGCGTCCGGTGGCTAATAGTGCCAGTTCTGTGTTGGTTGACGGGGCACCTCGTTTTTCCGATGTACCTCTCGCGTCTGGCCGTGCCGATTCTTCCTCCCAAGTCTTTCATCCTGGACAGCGATGTGGATTCACTGACGTCAAAGTCCTCTGTTCTCGCCATATCTTTAAGGGCGTTAATAATATCGGCACGATCCATGGGCTGGCCATCTACAGGGGGTGCAGAGCCAGCCAGTTTATCAGCTCGTTCATTTCCCTCGACTCCCGCATGTCCCGGGACGAAGATGAAGGTGACTTTACGGACAACAGACTTCCGCAGCGACTCAGTCCAATGTCTACGTACAGATCCAGCTTCGACCTTCTGAATCATACTCATTGAATCACTTAGTACACACACGTTGGTATAATGCTGTATTTCCAGCCATATGAAAGCCTGTGTAACTGCCATCACCTCCATCGTCAAGCTGTCGTGGGCATAGAGGATTCTTGAACGGTTCGGCCCGCTGAACGGGCTGTAAATGCCCATGCACTTCTCTGCTGCTTTACAGCAGATCAATCTGTATAGATGAGCACTTCGGGGCTATCTGAGTGTTCATAGATGAGCGCGTTGACCTCTGCATTGACAGCGGCAGGGTTCTGTTCTCTGCACCGTCTGTCGAAGGTGATGATGCAGGAGAAAGTGCACTTAAAATCTGGAGGCACCGGCACCCATTCCTTGCCGGGGTTGATACTGGTAATACTGCAGACTTGTCTGACGACATCTTCCGTCCGACCCATCCATGATTTGCCTCTCTTTAGCCTGTCACCCTTTTCTCTTAATATAGCGTCATGCAGAGGGTGCTGCTCATCTGCACTTATTTTTAAGTATGCACGAGCTCTCCAGATCTTGATCCTGTGTTCTATTGTTGGGAAGTCAAGGAGGTATCTCATTGCTACACAGCTAGTGTCTCTCGTGCAGCCCAAAATTATGCGCATGGCTTCGTTTTGTACCTTTTCAAGGTTTTCAAGGACTGAATCACCAATGTGGAGCTCGTGGAGAGAACTATGATAGAATCACCAATGTGGAGCTCATGGAGAGAACTATGATAGAATCACCAATGTGGAGCTCGTGGAGAGAAGTATGACAGAATCACCAATGTGGAGATCATGGAGAGAAGTATGACAGAATCACCAATGTGGAGATCATGGAGAGAAGTATGACAGAATCACCAATGTGGAGATCATGGAGAGAACTATGAAAGAATCACCAATGTGGAGATCATGGAGAGAACTATGACAGAATCACCAATGTGGAGCTCATGGAGAGAACTATGACAGAATCACCAATGTGGAGATCATGGAGAGAACTATGACAGAATCACCAATGTGGAGATCATGGAGAGAACTATGACAGAATCACCAATGTGGAGATCATGGAGAGAACTAGACAGAATCACCAATGTGGAGATCATGGAGAGAACTAGACAGAATCATCAATGTGGAGCTCATGGAGAGAAGTATGACAGAATCACCAATGTGGAGCTCATGGAGAGAACTAGACAGAATCACCAATGTGGAGATCATGGAGAGAACTATGACTGAATCACCAATGTGGAGATCATGGAGAGAACTATGACAGAATCACCAATGTGGAGCTCATGGAGAGAACTATGACAGAATCACCAATGTGGAGATCATGGAGAGAACTATGACAGAATCACCAATGTGGAGCTCATGGAGAGAACTAGACAGAATCACCAATGTGGAGATCATGGAGAGAACTATGACTGAATCACTAATGTGGAGCTCATGGAGAGAACTATGACTGAATCACCAATGCGGAGCTCATGGAGAGAACTATGACAGAATCACCAATGTGGAGATCATGGAGAGAACTATGACAGAATCACCAATGTGGAGCTCATGGAGAGAACTATGACAGAATCACCAATGTGGAGCTCATGGAGAGAACTATGACAGAATCACCAATGTGGAGCTCATGGAGAGAACTATGACAGAATCACCAATGTGGAGATCATGGAGAGAACTATGACAGAATCACCAATGTGGAGCTCATAGAGAGAACTATGACAGAATCACCAATGTGGAGCTCATGGAGAGAACTATGACAGAATCACCAATGTGGAGCTCATAGAGAGAACTATGACAGAATCACCAATGTGGAGCTCATGGAGAGAACTATGACAGAATCACCAATGTGGAGCTCATGGAGAAAACTATGACAGAATCACCAATGTGGAGATCATGGAGAGAACTATGACAGAATCACCAATGTGGAGCTCATAGAGAGAACTATGACAGAATCACCAATGTGGAGCTCATGGAGAGAACTATGACAGAATCACCAATGTGGAGCTCATGGAGAAAACTATGACAGAATCACCAATGTGGAGATCATGGAGAGAACTATGACAGAATCACCAATGTGGAGCTCATGGAGAGAACTATGACAGAATCACCAATGTGGAGCTCATAGAGAGAACTATGACAGAATCACCAATGTGGAGCTCATGGAGAGAACTATGACAGAATCACCAATGTGGAGCTCATGGAGAAAACTATGACAGAATCACCAATGTGGAGATCATGGAGAGAACTATGACAGAATCACCAATGTGGAGATCATGGAGAGAACTATGACAGAATCACCAATGTGGAGATCATGGAGAGAACTATGACAGAATCACCAATGTGGAGATCATGGAGAGAACTATGACAGAATCACCAATGTGGAGCTCATAGAGAGAACTATGATAGAATCACCAATGTGGAGCTCATAGAGAGAACTATGACAGAATCACCAATGTGGAGCTCATGGAGAGAACTATGACAGAATCACCAATGTGGAGCTCATGGAGATAACTATGACAGAATCACCAATGTGGAGCTCATGTAGAGAACTATGAAAGAATCACCAATGTGGAGCTCATGGAGAGAACTATGACAGAATCACCAATGTGGAGCTCATGGAGAGAACTATGATAGAATCACCAATGTGGAGCTCATCGAGAGAACTATGACAGAATCACCAATGTGGAGCTCATAGAGAGAACTATGACAGAATCACCAATGTGGAGCTCATGGAGAGAACCAGACAAACACCAGTTAACCAAGATGTGAAGGAAAGATGCTGGCGTTGGACAGGACATACATTGAGAAAACCCAGAGAAAGTTTAACTGGCGAGTCTTTGTCTGGAATCCGCAGAGCATAGGAAACAGGGGAAGACATAAAAATACTTGGAGAAGAGCAATAGAAACAGAAATGAATACAGCGGAGAGGTCATAGAAAGAGCTGGGTTGGATAACTAAGGATTGGGGGAAGGGGCTGGGAGTGAGCCAGTTGATGGCCTATGTTCCAATATGGGGAATACAGAGTCACAGAAGAAGAAATATCTATTGTTGGCCACAAAGACAGCATGTAGACACATTCACAAGTCTTGATACCGCTCATAGAAGTGCAACACAGAATTAGACATTACAGGACACACTATACAGTGTATCAATGTTTGTGTTGTCTACCGCGTCTTCAATCTCTACCTTATTCACTCTACGTATGTCTGCATTGGCGGACGTATATGTGCCTGTTTTAGAATTGTTGTCCTTGATCTAGCCCTTCTTCTTGTCCACAATAACTTGTTTTCTGATATTCTCTTTGATGTTTCTCCGTGTCTTACCATGTCATCAAACCACGAGAGCCTTGTCTTTTGTATTCATTTCAGACGTCCACTTTGTTCTGCTTGTCTTTTGCCTCAAAATTTTAAATAAACGTCGTTAATTACAACGTGATTATTAGGACACTATTTACAACGTTACTGTTTGGAAACTATTAAAATTGTCATTATGAGGATAATACTTAAAACGTCATTATTAGGATACATTTAAAATGTCATCATTTGGACATTATTAAAAATGTCATAATTGTGACTCTGTTAAAAACGGTATTACTAATTTTTAAACACTATTAAAAACGTAATTATTAGGATGCAATTAAAATGTCATTATTTGGATAGTATTAAAAATGTCATTATTGTGAGATTATTGAAAACAGTATTACTAGGACACTATTAAATATGCCATTAATATGACTCTATTGAAAGTGTCATAAAGACACTATTGAAAATGTCATGATGAGGACACTATTACAGTTCCACTATTAGGACACTATTAAAATATTATTAAGGATACTATTATTACCATTGAAAAAGTCATACTAGGATACTACTTAAAACGTCATTATTTGGATAATTTTAAAAACGTCATTATTAAGATACAATTAAAATGTCATTATTTTGACATTATTAAAAATGTCATATTATGATATTATTGAAAACAGTATTGTTAGAACACTATTTAAAACGTCATTATTATGACACTATTGAAATTGTCAAAAAGACACTATTGAAAACGTCATGATTAGGACACCATAAAAGCCTCATTATTAGGACACTATTAACAATGTTATTATTATAATACTATTAAAAAGGTAATTATTAGGACACTACTGAAAATGTTATGATTAGGAAACAATGAAAACGTCATTATTAGAATACAGCATAAAGCGTCATTATTGGAACACAATTTTAAAAGTCATTATTATGATGTAATTAAAATGTCATAATTTGGACACTTTTAAAATGACATTGTTAGAATACTATTAAAACGTCATGAATGAGATCCTGTTAAAATGTCCCTTTTATGAAAATACGGATCCTGTAAAGAGGAGTGTAATTTACACAACACACAACTGATACAGAGAGAGCCACAGACAGTGACACAGATGTAAATCAAGAACAATGAGGTTGCAACATGTGGACAACTACCACGTTCATCAAATTCTCCAACAAAAGAATGTTCTTTGCAAGCAACTTTCTTCATCACATCTCCATTCACATTTTGTAAACATGTCTGCACTTTTCATTCACTATCTTTCCTCAGTGTTGCTTTTTGTCCATATATATACACATATATTGTCTTTGAGCTTTTGAGATGTATGTGGCATTATGAAATATCTGTGACGTTTTGAGATATGTGTGGCATGTACTATGTACATTATATCATCTATGACATAAAACAACTTCTAGCCACATATATATGTTCTTTACATTTCCAATACACTTATTTATTATCCATGTTTTAATTCCTGTTTTCATTGGAATTTTAATTTGGTACAGCTGAATGTTTGTTGTTTTTCATATTATTCCAATGTACATATGCGCATACATTTATCAACTATACTAGTGTTTCTCATTGCATTTGAAGCATTGCTCTGGATTTTTTAAACGTCTTTAAGTTGGGAAAATTGTGTTTTGTCTGTGAGTAAATGAGTTTATTCCACGATTGCTTTGTTATTTTATGTGTAAACACGCGTGTGCTGTGTAAATATGAATTTAAACTATTGGTAAATGTTTTATTTTGAGTGCATATTTTTGTTAAAGAGTGATATGTGTTTATTCTACAGGTAAATGTATTTATTCTAAGAGTAAATGTATTTATTCTATAGGTAAATGTATTTATTATATAAGTAAATGTATTTATTCTATGAGTAAATGTATTTATTCTATGATTAAATGTATTTATTCTATGAGTAAATGTATTTATTCTATGAGTAAATGTGTTTATTCTATGAGTAAATGTATTTATTCTATGAGTAAATGTGTTTATTCTGTGAGTAAATGTATTTATTCTATGAGTAAATGTGTTTATTCTATGAGTAAATGTATTTATTCTATGAGTAAATGTATTTATTCTATGAGTAAATGTGTTTATTCTATGAGTAAATGTGTTTATTCTGTGAGTAAATGTGTTTATTCTATGAGTAAATGTCTTTATTCTGTGAATAAATGTGTTTGTTCTATGAGTAAATATGTTTACTCTATGGTTTGTTATGAGTAACTGTGTTTTTATTTAAATGAGTAATATGTGTTTATTCTCTGAGTAAATGAGATTTTTCTGAGTACAACTGTTTTTCAATGAGTGTTTATTCTATTTGTAAATATGTTTATTCAATGAATAAATGTGTTTATTCTATGAATTAATGTGTTGATTCTATGAGTAGATACATTATTCCTATGTGTAAATGTGTTGTTTCTAGTGTAAATGGCTTGTTTCTGTGAATAAATGTGCTGTTTCTGTGAGTAAGTCTTCGTGGCGAAGTGGTCAAGCCGTTTAACTCGGGCTCCGAAGGTTGTGGGTTCAAGTCCGGGCTGCGTCCTTCGGTTCACGAGTTAAATTTTTCAGAGACTCCTGTGGGTCGTCGCTAGAGCTACGGAGTTCGTGCTTTGTGCGACGCTTTCCGCGCTGCGGAAAGAGACCGAGCCATATGGGATAAAACCCGGTGCAATGAAGTCGACCCTGTCGACTTTTAAGCGACTTTTTAAGGGGTACTTCTTGCGTAAATGTTTCTATGTATAAATGTGTGTTTCTATAAGTAAATGTGGTGTTTATATGTTTAAATGTGTTGTTTGTGTGTGTAAATGTGTTATTTATGTGTGCAGATGCGTTTCAATGCATAATAAATGTGGTATTTCTAGCGTAACTGTGGTGACTCTATTATGAGTTAAAATGTTGTTGAGTAAATATGATTTTTCTGTGTGTAAACGTGTTGTTTTTATGGGTAACTGCTGTTGTTCATTCATTCATTCAGTAGCATGTCCTTTGCAAAACCTCGCTCCCATAACAACCTTTCGGTAAACCTCTCGATCATAAGCAAGATGTCCTGCGTCCGATACACCCTTCTGGAGATCTTCCGCCACATCCTGCACCCATCTTCTCTTTGTCCTTCCTCTGCCTCTCTTCCCAGGCATATACACCTCCATTATTGTTCTCTCCAAACTTTCGTGACGTTTCAAGTGACTGAATAAGGTTTCTTATGGGTAGCCAGTTCCACGCCAGTCCTCTTTAGTAGCCTCTTATGACATGCATATTGGGTTACAAAATGACTATTTCTTGCTTCCCTTAAGGGGAACAATCACCCATATCACACACTAGAACAATATTCTACTTACGGCATCTAGTAAAACAATCATCCACTAAAACATTACCTTCTAAAACAATCATCGCCTCCACTATCAACAATTACCTAATAAAACAATCAACCACTAAAACATTACCTTCTAAGGCAATCATCGCCTCCACTATCAACAATTACCTAATAAAACAATCAACCACTAAAACATTACCTTCTAAAGCAATCATCGCCTCCACTATCAACAATTACCTAATAAAACAATCAACCACTAAAACATTACCTTCTAAAGCAATCATCGCCTCCACTATCAACAATTACCTAATAAAACAATCAACCACTAAAACAATCATCGACTAGAACAATCACCTAGTAAAACAATCACCCACTAGAACAATCATCCACAAGGACATTATCTAGTAAGACGATCATCAGCTAGAACAGTACGTAGTAAAACAATCATCCCCTAGACCAATCACGTAGTAAAATAATCATCCACTAAAACAATCATCCCCTAGAACATTACGTAGTAAAACAATCATCCACTAGAACAATCACCTAGTAAAACAATCACCCACTAGAACAATCACCGAGTAAAACAATCACACACTAGAACAATCACCGAGTAAAACAATCACACACTAGAACAATCACCGAGTAAAACAATCACACACTAGAACAATCACCTAGTAAAACAATCATCGACTAGAACAATCACCTAGTAAAACAATCATCCACTAGAACAATCACTGAGTAAAACAATCACACACTAGCACAATCACCGAGTAAAACAAATCATCCACTAGAACAATCACCTAGTAAAACAATCATCCACTAGAACAATCACCGTGTAAAACAATCACACACTAGAACAATCACCTAGTAAAACAACCATTCACTAGAACAATCACTGAGTAAAACAATCACACACTAGAACAATCACCTAGTAAAACAACCATTCACTAGAACAATCACCTAGTAACACAATCACACACTAGAACAATCACCGAGTAAAACAATCACACACTAGAACAATCACCTAGTAAAACAGCCATTCACTAGAACAATCACCTAGTAAAACAATCACACACTAGAACAATCACTGAGTAAAACAATCACACACTAGAACAATCACCGAGAAAAACAATCACACACTAGAACAATCACCTAGTAAAACAACCATTCACTAGAACAATCACCGAGTAAAACAATCACACACTATAACAATCACCTAGTAAAACAATCACACACTAGCACAATCACCGGGTAAATCAAATCATCCACTAGAACAATCACCTAGTAAAACAATCATCCACTAGAACAATCACCGTGTAAAACAATCACACACTAGAACAATCAACTAGTAAAACAACCATTCACTAGAACAATCACCGAGTAAAACAATCACACACTAGAACAATCACCTAGTAAAACAACCATTCACTAGAACAATCACCTAGTAAAACAACCATTCACTAGAACAATCACCGAGTAAAACAATCACACACTAGAACAATCACCTAGTAAAACAACCATTCACTAGAACAATCACCTAGTAAAACAACCATTCACTAGAACAATCACCGAGTAAAACAATCACACACTAGAACAATCACCTAGTAAAACAACCATTCACTAGAACAATCACCTAGTAACACAATCACACACTAGAACAATCACCGAGTAAAACAATCACACACTAGAACAATCACCTAGTAAAACAGCCATTCACTAGAACAATCACCTAGTAAAACAATCACACGCTAGAACAATCACTGAGTAAAACAATCACACACTAGAACAATCACCGAGTAAAACAACCATTCACTAGAACAATCACCTAGTAAAACAATCACACACTAGAACAATCACTGAGTAAAACAATCACACACTAGAACAATCACCGAGTAAAACAATCACACACTAGAACAATCACCTAGTAAAACAACCATTCACTAGAACAATCACCGAGTAAAACAATCACACACTAGAACAATCACCTAGTAGAACAGAGCACTAGACATCACAGAAGTAGATGGAAGCAATCTTCTCTTTATTAGCAGTGAAAATAAGTCCAATGGCACCAAATGGAATGAATGGAGATGGTACATCAAACAAAAGGATATCACTGATAAAGTTAAATCTATGACAATGTCAATGTTGGCATAAATAAAGACATGTTTGAACAGACTAGAGTCAATACTATGAGCTAAGCAGTACAAACATGCATTCATAACATAATGCACATTTAGTATAAACTCCACTGTGAAGCAAAGACAAGACTTCTGGTCATCAGAAGTCCCCTTTTAAATCTTTTACCCCCCTTATATACTTTACACTCTCTAGAGTGGGCCCATCCAGGTCACAAATGTTCACTGCTGATAGCAACAGGTCCACTAACACACAGCTATGTGTGCCGTCCCAACAGCCACCCTACACTCAAGAAAGCGAACATCCTGCATGCAGTGAATCCTGACCCAATTCCTTCTCACAGTACCCTTTGACTAGACCTGGAGAAAGCCAACTTCTTTCCCCCCAACCATTTGCGTCTGTCACTACCTTTGACACATTCTACAGCAGGTATTTGTGAGCAAAGATGTAGTAGTCGTAGTAGTAGTAGTAGCAACAACAATAATAATAATAAAAATACCAATTGTCTTGTAAATGAAATGTCTTGAACTGCAGTAAAGCTGTAAAAATATACTAAATAAATCAACAACAAACAGAAAGTGGAAAAGGTTTACAAGAACATAATCAAATGTGACAGAATGGATGTTTTGGTTAGAAATCCTTCATCAGCAAAAGAAAATAGCACTTAGTTTAACCTCTTCAGTCAACTCCATCATCCATCATGTGCCATGCCGATAAGCGTGGGTGGTCATGTTTTGCCATCTCACTCGATCACCAGAGTCGTGGATCAGCTCTGTGTTTCTGTCACAACCATGCCACGTGGCCAAGCCATCCAGGTACTTACTTCTCGGTCTTCCCCTTGGTCTGTTCCCTTCGATCTTGCCAGTTGTCACCAAGTTCTCCAATTCATTTCTTCTCATAACATGCCCACAAAATTTTGACTTTCTACGTCTAATGTCTCTAATCAGTTTACGATCTTCATTTGTTTCTTGAAGGACTTGTTCATTGGTTTTTCTGTCTGTCCATGGTATTCTTTGCATTTTGCAATATAGAATTATATAATTCAGGAGGTATATCTCCAGTATCATATATTGCGTTCAGCAGTCTGGTGACTTGGTCTATTCCATATTCTAAGGCATTGATCTATTGTGATGTTATCTGTACCCGGGGTCTTGCCAGTTTTCATATGGTTAAGAGCATTCTGAACTTCCATCTTCAAAATTGATGGTCCTTTATTATTCCGATGATCATATTGTTCTTCGCTTGTATCATCATAAAGGTCTTTCACATAATCTGACCACGCATGTAAAATCTGATCTTTTTCTATATGATTTTGCAATGTTTGGTTTTTAGGCAACCCGTTGATGTGTGTGTTCTTGTTAGTGATGTCATTAATTCTTTTGTGCATTAATTTGGTATTCTAGGTGTTGTGTTGGTTTTCAATTTCCTTGCAATTTTCCTCAAGCCATGTTTCTTTTGCCTCTTTGCATAGCTTCCTAATTTTCCTGTGAATCTCTTCATATTTTCCCTTGTTATTTTTGTTATTTCTTCTTATTTCCATGAGTTTTAAGATGTTTTCCGTCATCCATTTCTAGCATACTATTATCTTTATTTTTGGGATGGTTGTTTCAGCAGCTTGGATGACTGATTTCTTTAATATTTCCCATTGGTCATTGACATCTTGAAATAATATTTCCGTATCGGACAATCCATCAAATATATTCTTTACCTCTACGTTGAACTACCAGTAAACTACCACTTTAAATATTTTTAAATATAGCTGTGTTAATGTCTGTTTATGTTTGTTTCCTGATGAGGGCTTTCTAGCAGCAAAATTTATATTGTCTCTTTGTTAATTCTTGTAAAGCTAACCCTTTCCACTTTGTGTTGTTAATTTATTCATGGACATTGTAGGACACTTCACCAATAAAAAATATGTAACAGGTGAGCATTCATCTCTACACAGTACTGCAATAGCTCTAAACCCAATGATGTGTTACAAGGGCATCCGTCTCTTACATAGTACTACAATAGCTCTAGACCCGATGATGTGTTACAAGGGCATCCGTCTCTTACACGGTACAATAATAGCTCTAGACCCAATGATGTGTTACAAGGGCATCTGTCTCTTACACAGTACTACAAGGGCATCCATCTCTTACATAGTACTATAATAGCTCCGGACCCAATGATGTAAGAGGGCATCTGTCTCTTACATAGTACTACAACAGCTTTAGACCCAATGATGTGTTACAAGGGCATCCGTCTCTTACATAGTACTACAATAGCTCTAGACCCGATGATGTGTTACAAGGGCATCTGTCTCTTACACAGTACTACAAGGGCATCCATCTCTTACATAGTACTATAATAGCTCCGGACCCAATGATGTAAGAGGGCATCTGTCTCTTACATAGTACTACAACAGCTCTAGACCCAATGATGTGTTACAAGGGCATCCGTCTCTTACACGGTACTATAATAGCTCTAGACCCAATGATGTGTTACAAGGGCATCTGTCTCTTACACAGTACTACAAGGGCATCCGTCTCTTACAATGTACTATAATAGCTCTAGACCCAATGATGTGTTACAAGGACATCCATCTCTTACATAGTACTACAATAGCTATAGACCCAATGATGTGTTACAAGGGCATCCGTCTCTTACATAGTACTACAATAGCTATAGACCTAATGATGTGTTACAAGGGCATCCGTCTCTTACACAGTACTACAATAGCTATAGACCCAATGATGTGTTACAAGGACATCCGTCTCTTACAAAGTACTACAATAGCTATAGACCCAATGATGTGTTACAAGGGCATCCGTCTCTTACACAGTACTACAATAGCTCTAGACCCAATGATGTGTTACAAGGGCATCCGTCTCTTACACGGTACTATAATAGCTCTAGACCCAATGATGTGTTACAAGGGCATCCGTCTCTTACACGGTACTACAATAGCTATAGACCCAATGATGTGTTACAAGGACATCCATCTCTTACACAGTACTACAATGGCTATAGACTCAATGATGTGTTACAAGGGCATCCGTCTCTTACTCTCTTACATAGTACTGCAATAGCTCTAGACCCAATGATGTGTTACAAGGGCATCCGTCTCTTACATAGTACTACAATAGCTCTAGACTCAATGATGTGTTACAAGGGCATCCATCTCTTACATAGTACTACAATAGCTCTAGACCCAATGATGTGTTACAAGGGCATCCGTCTCTTACACGGTACTATAATAGCTCTAGACCCAATGATGTGTTACAAGGACATCCATCTTTTACACAGCTCTAGACCCAATGATGTGTTACACATGCATGCGTCTCTTACACAGTACTACAATGGCTTTAGACCCAATGATGTGTTACAAGAGCATCTGTCTCTTACACAGTACTACAAGGGCATCCGTCTCTTACTCTTACATAGTACTGCAATAGCTCTAGACCCAATGATGTTACAAGGGCATCCGTCTCTTACTCTTACATAGTACTACAATAGCTCTAGACCCAATGTGTTACACATGCATCCGTCTCTTACACAGTACTACAATGGCTTTAGACCCAATGATGTGTTACAAGGGCATCTGTCTCTTACACAGTACTACAATGGCTCTAGATCCCAAAAAATATTACAAAAACATTAATCTCCTACACAATATTTTAATAGTTCTAGTCTCAAAGAATATTGAAAAAAAAACATTCGTCTCTTATACAATACTAAAATAGTTCTAAACCCAAAGATGTTTTACAAAGTCATGAATCTCTTACACAATAGTATAATGACTCTAAACTCATATCTCAATGAATGTGTTACAAAGGCATTCATTTCTTACACAATACTATAATAATCTGGGCCCAAAGATGTGTTGCAAAGGCATTATCTCTTACACAATATTAAAATAATTATAGACGCAAAGATGTGTTACCAAGACATTCATCTCTTACACAAAATTAAAATGGTTCTAGACTCAAAGATGTGTTACAACGGCATTCATCTCTTATACATTATAATAGTTCTAGACCCACAGATGTGTTAAAAAGGCATTCATCTCTTATACAATATTATAATAGTTCTAGACCAAAAGATGTGTTACAAAGGCACTCATCCCTTATACAATATTATAATAGTTCTAGACCCAAAGATGTGTTACAAAGGCATTCATCTCTTATACTCAATGGACCGCTGAGTGAACTAAAAAAGACTGTTATATTCATACAAGAGACAACATTGCAGTTATAGACATATTTCAAGCGAATGAAAAAAGAAGAAGAAGATCTCTTATACAATATTATAATAGTTCTAGACCCAAAGATGTGTTACAAAGGCATTCATCTCTTATACAATATTATAATAGTTCAAGACTCAAAGATGTGTTAAAGGCATTCATCCCTTGTATATTATAAAGGCTCTGGGCCCAGAGATGTGTTACTAAGACATACATCACTTACATGATATGATACAGCATCGTCAACCACAGACACAATCTCCTGGACTAGGAAAGCTCAGTCACAATCAAATAGACACAATCCACAGACACAATCTACTGGACTAGGAAAGCTCAGTGACTGGGCCATTACATTAGTGCAGACAAATCTGGTTTGCCTAGTGAAGGTGAAGTAACAACATGCCAATGTATCATCTTCATCAGGCACAGAAAACAAACATGGCATGACTCAAGCTGAATAACCCACAGACTTAATGACCTGCATTTTGTCTTCTATGAATGATGAAGACAATAGGAATATTTCTTGGCAAGCCTGGTCACTGGCAATGATGACTCTCCACAATTGTCATCTGAGGGTTTAACCCTTTACGGGTCACAGCGGCCAATTCCGGCCGATGCCATAAAACGAGCGTAGCGTCCGATTCCGGCCGATACTATTATGCATTGTAAAATCGCGATCTCTCGGCTTTCTGACACTTCCGACGGCTACTTTCACTTTCGCAGATAGCTTGACAACGTGGCCGCCATTTGTAAACGCGATAGTATGAATTTGAACGGACTTTTACGGACAATTTTTGATAGTTTTCGGGATTTTTACGCTGTTTTTCAAAATGGATTTCGGCGATTCTTCAAGTGATAGCCGAGATTTCGCTAGGTTCAATTTAAATGACATTAAAGGGCACGAAGTTGACTATTAATCGGAGCTAGATATCAGTGCAAAGCGTTACTTTGCATTAGCAGTCTGAGTCGGACTTTAAAGAAAGTGATTATGATTCTGAAAATGTGTTTGTAAATTGCCGTATAGATGACGGAAAATCACAAGCAACATGCCGTATTTCGTAAATATTTGTGTTCATATATGGATTACCGACAACAATCACGTAAGTAACATATTCTGCATGCTTTTCCCTTGTTTGTGTTGTTTGGTTGTGTTGTTTATTTAACTAAAATCGGTTGACTAACATCTTATTTGTGATGTTTTTACTAACGCGACCCGAAATTTTACCGAACCTGAAAAAATCTTGCCCGTTCAGGGCTAGAAAACGGACAAGCGTCTGCCCTGTAAAGGGTTAATGAAGTTGATGTCATCGTCACCAGGAAGTATTTCAGTCAATTGGCTGGTCATGAAGATTCCTTTCTACACCCCAGTTATCTGCCTTGTACCACCAACCTTAATTCCATGTATGTCTGCTCTGTTAAAATTACCCATCCTACCCCCCTCCCCGGGGGGCTGCGTGGTCTCGAGGTGAGGACCGGGATCTTTTCATGTGGACTTCTAGTAATAAAATTTCCCCTGATCTCTGGGTAGTGAGATCGGACGCCCGTGTGTATTGTTGCGCATGTAAAAACATCCCTTGGCAGTTGAAAATCGAAAAAGAGTAGCCTAATGGCGCTGCCCGGGCAAAATTTCGAGTTTAAACAAATCTACCCAAAGTATTTCAGATTCCTCGCTGGTGCACTGAGTTGAGTTTCTCCAAACTCAGGTTTGAGTTAGCAGGAGAACGGAGCACTTACCCGTGTGCCGTGATGTTGATCCATCAACTAAACTAATAAAACTAAACTAAAACTACCCCTTTCTCTTTTACCCAGTGTTTTGCTTTCAAGTAATCTCTTTAACCCTAACAGATCATAAAGACATTTTTAAGACAGAATGAATTCAGCAGAAAAATATATAAAAAAGAAGATGGAAAAGACAAAAAATGTAAACAATGAAATGCTAGCAGAGAAAGAGCCGGAACCAACACTAGATGTAAGTGAGTGAGTAATAATCAATCTCAAGAAAACACAGGCAATCATCAGGATGTGACAACATCACTGCAGAGTGTACTCAAGCGAGTGGAGAAAAAAATTTCTGCATTGTGCGCAAAGATATGAGAAACATAAAACTTGGCCACAGGAATGGATGTGAACAATATATATCCCAAGACCAAACACACAGGATGACATGAAATTATGCACTAATTACAGAACAGTTGCTTTGATAAGTATGCAAGTACAATTGTATTTAAAATAATCATGGGAAGACTTTATAAGTAAATAGAAAAAAAACATAAACATAGCACAAACTGACTTTAGACAAAATAGACGTACACATGACCACGTATTTAACATGATGAAAATTATAGAAGACAACAGAAAGTAAAACGTAGACCTGTATTCTTGCTTGACCGACTACTCAAAGATATTCAAATGTATAGAAGATGAAGAATTATGGAACATAATGAAAGAAGTGGGCTTCCCATTATTCTTAATACTGATCATGAAACACACTTCAGAGAACAAACAGTAGTTGTGAGAATAGGTGATAATACAACAGACTGGATTGATATATACAACAGTCAGACAGGGTTTCATTTTGTCCCCATCTCTGTTCAACTTATATACTGAAAATATAAGGAATTTTAAAGAAAATATTGACAAGCATCTTCATGGATGTGAGGATTGTCATATAGAACAGACAGGGTTTCATTTTGTCCCCGTCTCTGTTGAACTTATATACTGAAAATATGAGGAATGTTAAAGAAAATATTGACAAGTATCCTCAAAGATGTGATACTAAGACTAGCACCTCTTTTCCAATTATCCCTTTGTAATCAGAAGGACAGCAATACTTGAATAGCAAAATGCTGACACCACAGTATTGTTATCAACAACAGAAATGGGAACGCAACTGAGAACGTAATTAAGACAGTGCATGAGCAAAGTGAAAACAAAATGTGTATCTAAAGCAAAAAAACCCAGAAATAATGACCTGTAAAACAAATATGTCTTGACATTTAACACGTCAGCTGAAATATCAGAGTTACAGAAGAGCATTAAACATTCATTGGACAAAAGCACATTTACACCTTTGAATATCAGAGTTACAGAAGAGCATTAAACATTCATTGGACAAAAGCACATTTACACCTTTGAATATCAGAGTTACAGAAGAGCATTAAACATTCATTGGACAAAAGAGATCAACAGAACTATTCAAAAAGAACTCAATATTGAAGAAGACTGGTTATTAAGACAAATAAAATTGAGGAACATAAAACATTGCTGGCATTTAACAAGACATGACAGTCTGGACAAGATTACTATGGTGGGAGATGTACTGGGGAAGTAGACAAGAGGAAGACCACAACATAGACTCCAGATGTGACAGATGAACTACACACAACAGTAACAGAGGCGATACATCTGGCCTGTGATAGACATTTGGAAAGATTGCTATGGAGGGAGATATACTGGGGAAGTAGACAAGAGGTGATACATCTGGCCTGTGATAGACATTTGGAAAGATTGCTATGGAGGGAGATATACTGGGGAAGTAGACAAGAGGTGATACATCTGGCCTATGATAGACATTTGGAAAGACGGCTATGGAGGGAGATATACTGGGGAAGTAGACAAGAGGTGATACATCTGGCCTATGATAGACATTTGGAAAGACTGCTATCGAGGGAGATATACTGGGGAAGTAGACAAGAGGTGATACATCTGGCCTATGATAGACATTTGGAAAGACGGCTATGGAGGGAGATATACTGGGGAAGTAGACAAGAGGTGATACATCTGGCCTATGATAGACATTTGGAAAGACTGCTATGGAGGGAGATATACTGGGGAAGTAGACAAGAGGTGATACATCTGGCCTATGATAGACATTTGGAAAGATTGCTATGGAGGGAGATGTACTGGGGAAGTAGACAAAAGGTGATACATCTGGCCTATGATAGACATTTGGAAAGACGGCTATGGAGGGAGATATACTGGGGAAGTAGACAAGAGGTGATACATCTGGCCTATGATAGACATTTGGAAAGACTGCTATGGAGGGAGATATACTGGGGAAGTAGACAGGAGGTGATACATCTGGCCTATGATAGACATTTGGAAAGACTGCTATGGAGGGAGATATACTGGGGAAGTAGACAAGAGGTGATACATCTGGCCTATGATAGACATTTGGAAAGATGGCTATGGAGGGAGATATACTGGGGAAGTAGACAAGAGGTGATACATCTGGCCTATGATAGACATTTGGAAAGACTGCTATGGAGGAAAAGCTCTAAATGGGACAAGACACAGGATGATTGTGAGTACACTCTATGTTGTTGTTTCTTTTAATATCTTAGGTACGCCCAAGCCATGACAGACTTTATTTTTATATTACTTTAAGAAATCAACTTTTGTTTTGTTTTATTTTTCAGAACTCATTCACGTGTCAATTGTTAAATCTAGCTGATTCTTGTCAATTCTTGATAACACTACAACTCATTTGCCTCTGCATCTTTTTCATCACATTTAAGTTGATGCTACTTATGTTATTAATGGTTGCCCAGGAACTTTCCACATACGTCATTCTCTGCCTTCTTCTGCCTCTCTTCTGTGATTGTGAGTGGGTATACGTGTGTGTGAGAGAGGAAGTTTTTGTGTGGGTGTGTGATTGTACGAGTGTGTGAGTATTTGTGTATGTGTGTGTGAAAGTGTGTATGAGTCTATTATATGTGTGTGAGAAGGAGTGTGTGTGTGTGTGTGTGCGTATGTGCTTTGCTTTACATATGAATGAGGATATATGGGCATGAGAGAGGAAAGGAGGGGGGAGAGAAAGAGGGTGTGTGGAGGGAGGGAGAGAGAATGTATGTATGAGTTAATGTTTGTGATTGTGAGTGGGTAATGTGTATGCGAGAGAGTGTGTATTTGTGTGTTATCGAGTAAGTTTATAAATATGAGTGTCTACATAATTGATGTATGTATGAATGTAGGTATGTATGTCTGCATAATTGATGTATGTATGAATGTATGTATGTATGTGTTTAAGCAGTTGTGCATGTCTATGTGTGTGTCTATGCTTGCCTGCCTCCCTGTCTCATAACATGGTAATATGCATTGATTATGTTCACAACATTCACTGGACATTTGTTTTTGTTTTTATGTGAATGTAAACATGCACAATACATAATGTATGTAAGAAAGATCAGTGATTGAAAGGGCTGAATGTAAGACGAGCCTGCCCAATCTGTGACCCTTTGAAAATAAAATTTGTTAATTTTTTCGTTGTGTTCTATTGCCTGGTAATGTCACTATTCCACTTCTTCTGTTGAAATACCCCACACACTTCAGCATCTGGTTTCTTCTCTATCCTAGACACACTGAACATTCTACTTCTTTTTTTTTTTTTAACGTTAGCCCGCTTTGAACTCAAACTTAGTCCATACACGTGCTACTACTTCTAGTGAACTGGACCGATTAATACATGTGGCTTAGCTTTCCCTATTAGCAGTGTCCCCCGCCATCAGGCGAACCCACTCAGATGTCAAAGGTACTTGTAATTTACGTCCCCAAGTTAAAGGCGAGAAGTCAAGTTTTAGTCCAACTGACCAGTGAAGGGGTTAAACCCACTACCTCAGCATCAGCACACCGGAAGTTTAAGAATGAACGCTCTTATCCCATGGGTTAGGCTGACCACCACCATTCTTTAAAAAAGCATAATTAGACATTGTATTAGTTGACTGCGACTAAACAGGCATTGTTAGTTGACTGCGACTAAACAGGCATTGTTAGTTGACAGCGACTAAACAGGCATTGTTAGTTGACTGCGACTAAACATGCATTGTTAGTTGACTGCGACTAAACAGGCATTGTGTTAGTTGACTGCGACTAAACAGGCATTGTGTTAGTTGACTGCGACTAAACAGGCATTGTTAGTTGACTGCGACTAAACAGGCATTGTGTTAGTTGACTGCGACTAAACAGGCATTGTTAGTTGACTGCGACTAAACAGGCATTGTGTTAGTTGACTGCAACTAAACAGGCATTGTGTTAGTTGACTGCGACTAAACAGGCATTGTTAGTTGACTGCGACTAAACAGGCATTGTGTTAGTTGACTGCGACTAAACAGGCATTGTTAGTTGACTGCGACTAAAAAGGCATTGTGTTAGTTGACTGCGACTAAACAGGCATTGTGTTAGTTGACTGCGACTAAACAGGCATTGTTAGTTGACTGCGACTAAACAGGCATTGTGTTAGTTGACTGCGACTAAAAAGACATTGTGTTAGTTGACTGCGACTAAAAAGGCATTGTGTTAGTTGACTGCGACTAAAATGACATTGTGTTAGTTGACTGTGACTAAACAGGCATTGTGTTAGTTGACTGTGACTAAAAAGACATTGTGTTAGTTGACTGCGACTAAACAGGCATTGTGTTAGTTGACTGCGACTAAAAATGCCAGAAATGTCAACACGTATACACATAAGCAAACCTTGAACAGGTTGTTACCAAAAAACAATCCGTGGAATGTATGACTCATTCTCAGCCATAAAAATGTCAGCTCAATGAGAAGTAATAATCTACCATGGAATGAACAAAATGTATACATTAGGAGTTCATATAAGTTGCATACAATTCTAAACTAAAGATTTCTCTTGCACCTGGCCACACATCAAATGAAATGCAACCTGGTAAAATGCTGGTAGCCATTAAAAAATGCTGGGATTCATGAAATGATGGCAATTTATTGATGCACAAATGGAATAAAGAACATTTGGTAAAATATTGCTAAATACAATTTTGGATTTTGTTTTTTTTAAATGACAGCAACAATTATGAATAAACTGTTTGCTAAACAATTTTAAAACACATTTAAAAATGCGATTGACCAAATCATATCCACACAAAAATAAATAAAATAGCTTAAAGCTCAATATTTGGTTTGACTTGGTAACGGTAAAAAAAAGTATGGCAACAATGAACAAATCCAGTATTTACAAACAACTTTCAGATCTCTTTAATCAAACATGAAAGAATAGGTGGATGTATAAGATACCATGTATAACTATTATGTCCACAACACCAAAGAAATGTAGATAGAAGCATTAGAAATGCAGGGAATTATGGGAAATTTTATAACAAATGTTTTCGTAACACAAATTTATATTAAACATGATTGCTAGATTTGTGAACAATTTCAGCATACCGCAACGTTTTCATTTGCTTATGTGTAATTCCAACTATAAAAAAAACAGCAGGTCAATACAGAAAATGCCACGCGACTGAACTCACTAGTGCACATCAGAACAGTTCCCATATTCATTCTCTGCATTAGTTCCTACAGATGTTGGTGTCACTTGTCTTCTTCATCTGTTAACTTCTGAATTAAACATTGACAACTCTAGTTAGTTAGTCGCTGTTCCACCTTCACGGCAAAGGGTCACCCCCATTATGCTCCGTTCCTGTGCCAGTGAATCTCATACAAAATGCTCCTCACTGTCCCATGTGAAAAGTGGAACAGACAGGAGTCTCGGCAAACCAACAGCCTGCACAGGTACACTTATGCATAATGTTGCTGCCAGAATGCCAACACAAAAGTTCGCCACAAAAAATAGTTCATTGTCGATGGAAGCAGCAGTCGCTAGAAAACCAGCAGTCACACGTTACTGCATAAGACAACCCAGTTAGGTACACTATGCATAATAATGCCACTGACAACCCTAAACACTTATTAACTGGAAAGATTAATGGGGGGAAAAGATACAGGGAGACTGCCTTTCATGAAGGCATGGAAAAATATCAACACATGAACTGATAAATTCTGTAGCAGATAATAAGATGTGGACAAGCAGGATTGCTCACACCTGTTGGCTAGACCTTTCATGATGTTGATGATAAACATACATTCTTACACAAAACAATCTAGCACAGAGTGCCACAGGACAGTGGACAAGTACTGAGTAGAACCTTGCATTAATAAAATCACTGAAGAGTGCAAACTACATATTTATTAATTGATGTAATGGCTTCTTAGAGATGTATGATTAAAAACTCTATTCTGTGATTATTTCTATTAATTTTATAAAGAAGAAAATTCAGGCTTCTGAAATGTGACAGAAAAGTTCTAAAAATACTGTGGATCAAGAAGGGTTAAAAATACTGACATTCTACCAGAAAGGGACATGGAAGAGAACCAGATGATAAACAACATCATAACTGAGAAACTAAAACACTTTGGCAATATTAAACACGGCAGTGTCTGAGAGAACCAACAGTCATGGAAGGCAAGGTTCCTGCAAGAAGAGCTGAGCCAACATAAAGGTGAACACACCCTGGGGGTGAACATTCACGAGGCTGAGGAACTGGCATAAGCGAGTCACTGCTGCAGGCCAGTGATGCTCTGCAAATGAACATGATGAAAGTAATGTCCTACTTTCACAGATTAATGTGGAGATGTTCAGGAATGCAATGGTCACTTAATGAGAACTTTCTTTATTATGTTCAAATAACCGTACATAGAAGCAAGAATGTCATTAAACAGATTATGTCCAAGTAAAATTACAAAGAAGCACAGATGAAAACATAAAGCACATAATTATTATACTATAGTAACCATAGACAGAAGCACAAATGGAAGTAAAGTAACGAAGGACTATTATTGTCCAATCAACCATTAATTAAAACAAAAAACCTTAGATACAAGTCAGTTGCATGTCCTTTACATAAAGTTGCAATCAACCCCAGCATTTTTTAGCTGTTAATGATTTACTAGGCAATTCTTATGTTCAGTAGTTTGCCACAACTTTTTGAATGATTGACAGTCATACCACTGAAATCAAGGCCAGGCGGTCTGCTCCCAAATCTCATGCAGCAGATTTCTAACCCTCGACTAGGTATGTCGGGGAACTGTGACACCCGCTCACTGTCCCTGGAACACTGCGGCAGCATAGATAACATCAGACAATGTATGAAACTCTGACACCCATGTAACCACCCACGTATGAAAACCAGTCATCAAACTATTATGTCCAAACAAACATAAACAGGAAACATAGAAATACATGGAACTATACATCCAAATAATCAGTGATGACATTCAACTGTGACTGAGTAATCAAAACATGACAGATACTGAAACCAATAATGACAATTTGTTAATTTATTATATTCTTATTCTTCTGCTGCGATCAAGTTTCACTATACGTTTTTTCCAACATGATCACATACAGGGTGGTGCATATCATCCATTGTAGTGCATACATGTTCACTTTCTAGTCCCGGTCATTTAAGGCAGCATCTTACAACTTCAACTATTGATGTTGCTTTACTGCATTCCTCCTCCCATAGACAGATTGCCTTCTCCGGCTTATGGGCTCCGCCTACCAACATTTTCAGTCTGGCTTTGTTGCCCTAGCCTTTGCTTTTACAGGAACTTCCACAAGGTAGTAGTGGTTTGACTTTTAGTGTGTTCCTCACATAGATTATATTAAATTTGTATTATTAAACATTTAAATGGCAGAAAGGCACAATATCACAACCCTGCTGTAAACAGGCACAATGCAAACACCATCCAACACACACAACAATACTGGATGAATGCAGAAGAGGAAGACAAGGACATGTGGGTTGAAAGCCAGACAATAGTAAAATACCTGACGTGCAGAGTTCTCTTCTCCTCCTTCTCTCATTCTGAAAAGATTGTTTACTGCATTGTGTGTACTTACAGCTAAGCTGTGATATTGGTGCATTTTGGTTGACAGATCTGGCTATGTCATGACACTTTTTGTTAACAGATTTATGTTTCTTCTTGGATTTCAACTTTTTGGGCCAGATTGCTTGTGTGCAATCTGTTTCCTGAACCATCACTTTGAATTGCAGTAAAGTCGTGGTCAGTACACAAACATATTTTTGGTCAATCCTAATACAAATATATGTTTGGTCAACCATAACGCATATATATATATATATTGTTTGTTAATCGTAACTCAAATAATTGGTCCTAACACAAATATATGGTTGTTAGTGCTATTGCAAACATATGGCAATGACCATAAAACATTAATAAAATAATTTATTCAGTCAAGAAGATTTTTTTTTATTCACTGGCTTTCAACTCAAATATAGTCCATACATATGCTACCACTTCTAGTGCACTGGACTGATTTTTACGTGTGGATTCGCGTTATCTATTACCAGTATCCCTCACCATCAAGCGAACCAATTCCGACTTCTGAGGTATATCAAAATGTTAAAAACAGAATTTGTTTCAGAAACATACACAAAGAAACTAATGCAAACAAGAATGGTCAAATCGCACACAAACAGAATAAAACTGACTACAGCCATTAAACTTAACAAGGAAATGTTAAAACAGATGCAATAAATAAATAAATATGTGGATACTCGAGACCAATGCCGTGGACTAGCACTTGGATGTATGGCTGCAGGGGGCGCCACTTGAGGTAACCTGGTGATATCACCGATCAGGTGTGTTCTCTCGAGCCTGTCTCCTCCTCTCTCGACAGAACCGCTTGTGTGAGGGCCAGTCTCGTTCTTGACAGGATGTTCCACAGTATCTACAGGCAAAAACTCACACTTACACAATACTGTTTAATTCAGATTACGGCAATATTATTTTCCAGCACAAACTCTTATTCTCAAGACTGTGGCAGTAATATTGCACCATAAATGACATCAGTACCTCAAATCACATATGTAACTTTTGTACCACAAACCACTTTATTAAATCTTGGCATTCAAATCACATCAGTAGATCTTGTTCCACAAATAACTTCTATGAATGGAAGAACAAGAACAGAGTTTACGGAAGAACAGAGTTGATGGAAGAATAGAGTTGATGGAAGAACAGAAAATACCACAAATAACTTCTATAACTCTTGTACCACAAATAACTTCAATAATTCTGGCAATACAATTCACAAAAGTAATACACATCACATCAGTAACTATTGTACCACAAATAACTTCAATAATTCTGGCAACACAATTCACAAAAGTAATACACATCACATCAGTAACTATTGTACCACAAACCACATCAGTAACCTTTGTACCACAAATCACATCAGTAACTTCTGCACCACAAATAACTTCAGCAGCTCTTGTACCACGAATCACAGCAGTAACTCTTGTATCACAAATAACTTCAGTATCTCTTGTACCACAAATCACATCAGTAACTTTTGTATCACAAATAACTTCAGCATCTCTTGTACCACAAATCAAATCAGTAACTCTTGTATGACAAATAACTTTAGTAACCTTTATACCACAAATCGCATAAATAACTCTTGTATCACAAATATCTTTAGTGACCTTTATACCACAAATCGCATAAATAACTATTGTACCACAAATCACATCATAAAATTGAATATGACAAATCACATCAGTAACTCATTTGATATCTCCCACATACACTGAACCTTCACATCTCCCTCTCTAACTCATGAACGACAAATCATATCAGCAACACATCTGACTTCCTGATGTCTCCCACATACACTGAACTCTCATATCTCCCTCTCTAACTCAGCAACACATCTGACTTCCTGATGTTCTCTAACTCAGCAACACATCTGACTTCCTGATGTCTCCCACATACACTGAACTCTCATATCTCCCTCTCTAACTCAGCAACACATCTGACTTCCTGATGTTCTCTAACTCAGCAAATCTGACTTCCTGATGTCTCCCACATACACTGAACTCTCATATCTCCCTCTCTAACTCAGCAACACATCTGACTTCCTGATGTTCTCTAACTCAGCAACACATCTGACTTCCTGATGTTCTCTAACTCAGCAACATATCTGACTTCCTGATGTTCTCTAACTCAGCAACACATCTGACTTCCTGATGTTCTCTAACTCAGCAACACATCTGACTTCCTGATGTTCTCTAACTCAGCAACACATCTGACTTCCTGATGTCTCCCACATACACTGAACTCTCACATCTCCCTAACTCAGCAAAACATCTGACTTCCTGACATCTCCCACATACACTGAACTCTCTCACATCTCCCTCTCTAACTCAGCAACACATCTGACTTCCTGATGTTCTCTAACTCAGCAACCCATCTGACTTCCTGATGTTCTCTAACTCAGCAACCCATCTGACTTCCTGATGTTCTCTAACTCAGCAACCCATCTGACTTCCTGATGTTCTCTAACTCAGCAACATATCTGACTTCCTGATGTTCTCTAACTCAGCAATATATCTGACATCCTGATGTTCTCTAACTCAGCAACCCATCTGACTTCCTGATGTTCTCTAACTCAGCAACACATCTGACTTCCTGATGTTCTCTAACTCAGCAACACATCTGACTTCCTGATGTTCTCTAACTCAGCAACACATCTGACTTCCTGATGTTCTCTAACTCAGCAACACATCTGACTTCCTGATGTCTCCCACATACACTGAACTCTCACATCTCCCTAACTCAGCAAAACATCTGACTTCCTGACATCTCCCACATACACTTAACTCTCTCACATCTCCCTCTCTAACTCAGCAACACATCTGACTTCCTGATGTTCTCTAACTCAGCAACACATCTGACTTCCTGATGTTCTCTAACTCAGCAACCCATCTGACTTCCTGATGTTCTCTAACTCAGCAGCAGCACATCTGACTTCCTGACATCTCCCACATACACTAAACTCTCTCACATCTCCCTCTCTAACTCAGCAACCCATCTGACTTCCTGATGTTCTCTAACTCAGCAGCATATCTGACTTCCTGACATCTCCCACATACACTGAACTCTCACACCTCCCTCTCTAACTCAGAAACACATCTGACTTCCTGATGTTCTCTAACTCAGCAACATATCTGACTTCCTGATGTCTCCCACATACACTGAACTCTAACATCTCCCTAACTCAGCAAAACATCTGACTTCCTGACATCTCCCACATACACTGAACTCTCACATCTCCCTCTCTAACTCAGCAACATATCTGACTTCCTGATGTCTCCCACATACACTGAACTCTCACATCTCCCTCTCTAACTCAGCAACACATCTGACTTCCTGATGTTCTCTAACTCAGCAACACATCTGACTTCCTGACATCTCCCACATACACTAAACTCTCTCACATCTCCCTCTCTAACTCAGCAACCCATATGACTTCCTGATGTTCTCTAACTCAGCAGCAGCACATCTGACTTCCTGACATCTCCCACATACACTAAACTCTCTCACATCTCCCTCTCTAACTCAGCAACCCATCTGACTTCCTGATGTTCTCTAACTCAGCAGCACATCTGACTTCCTGATGTTCTCTAACTCAGCAGCACATCTGACTTCCTGACATCTCCCACATACACTGAACTCTCACATCTCCCTCTCTAACTCATGTACCACAAATCATATCAGCAACACACCTGACTTCCTGATGTCTCCGACATACACTGAACTCTCACACCTTTCTCTCTAACTCAGCAACACAGCTGACTTCCTGATGTTCTCTAACTCAGCAACACATCTGACTTCCTGACATCTCCCACATACACTGAACTCTCACATCTCCCTCTCTAACTCAGCAACACATCTGACTTCCTGATGTTCTCTAACTCAGCAACACATCTGACTTCCTGATGTTCTCTAACTCAGCAACACATCTGACTTCCTGATGTCTCCCACATACACTGAACTCTCACATCTCCCTAACTCAGCAAACCATCTGACTTCCTGACATCTCCCACATACACTGAACTCTCTCACATCTCCCTCTCTAACTCAGCAACACATCTGACTTCCTGATGTTCTCTAACTCAGCAACACATCTGACTTCCTGATGTTCTCTAACTCAGCAACACATCTGACTTTCTGATGTCTCCCACATACACTGAACTCTCTCACATCTCCCTCTCTAACTCAGTAACACATCTGACTTCCTGATGTTCTCTAACTCAGCAACACATCTGACTTCCTGATGTCTCCCACAGACACTGAACTCTCTCACATCTCCCTCTCTAACTCAGCAACCCATCTGACTTCCTGATGTTCTCTAACTCAGCAGCAGCACATCTGACTTCCTGACATCTCCCACATACACTAAACTCTCTCACATCTCCTTCTCTAACTCAGCAACCCATCTGACTTCCTGATGTTCTCTAACTCAGCAGCATATCTGACTTCCTGACATCTCCCACATACACTGAACTCTCACACCTCCCTCTCTAACTCAGCAACACATCTGACTTCCTGATGTTCTCTAACTCAGCAACATATCTGACTTCCTGATGTCTCCCACATACACTGAACTCTCATATCTCCCTCTCTAACTCAGCAACACATCTGACTTCCTGATGTTCTCTAACTCAGCAACACATCTGACTTCCTGATGTTCTCTAACTCAGCAACACATCTGACTTCCTGATGTCTCCCACATACACTGAACTCTCACATCTCCCTAACTCAGCAAAACATCTGACTTCCTGACATCTCCCACATACACTGAACTCTCTCACATCTCCCTCTCTAACTCAGCAACACATCTGACTTCCTGATGTTCTCTAACTCAGCAACCCATCTGACTTCCTGATGTTCTCTAACTCAGCAACCCATCTGACTTCCTGATGTTCTCTAACTCAGCAACCCATCTGACTTCCTGATGTTCTCTAACTCAGCAACATATCTGACTTCCTGATGTTCTCTAACTCAGCAACATATCTGACATCCTGATGTTCTCTAACTCAGCAACCCATCTGACTTCCTGATGTTCTCTAACTCAGCAACACATCTGACTTCCTGATGTTCTCTAACTCAGCAACACATCTGACTTCCTAATGTTCTCTAACTCAGCAACACATCTGACTTCCTGATGTTCTCTAACTCAGCAACACATCTGACTTCCTGATGTCTCCCACATACACTGAACTCTCACATCTCCCTAACTCAGCAAAACATCTGACTTCCTGACATCTCCCACATACACTTAACTCTCTCACATCTCCCTCTCTAACTCAGCAACACATCTGACTTCCTGATGTTCTCTAACTCAGCAACACATCTGACTTCCTGATGTTCTCTAACTCAGCAACCCATCTGACTTCCTGATGTTCTCTAACTCAGCAGCAGCACATCTGACTTCCTGACATCTCCCACATACACTAAACTCTCTCACATCTCCCTCTCTAACTCAGCAACCCATCTGACTTCCTGATGTTCTCTAACTCAGCAGCATATCTGACTTCCTGACATCTCCCACATACACTGAACTCTCACACCTCCCTCTCTAACTCAGAAACACATCTGACTTCCTGATGTTCTCTAACTCAGCAACATATCTGACTTCCTGATGTCTCCCACATACACTGAACTCTAACATCTCCCTAACTCAGCAAAACATCTGACTTCCTGACATCTCCCACATACACTGAACTCTCACATCTCCCTCTCTAACTCAGCAACATATCTGACTTCCTGATGTCTCCCACATACACTGAACTCTCACATCTCCCTCTCTAACTCAGCAACACATCTGACTTCCTGATGTTCTCTAACTCAGCAACACATCTGACTTCCTGACATCTCCCACATACACTAAACTCTCTCACATCTCCCTCTCTAACTCAGCAACCCATATGACTTCCTGATGTTCTCTAACTCAGCAGCAGCACATCTGACTTCCTGACATCTCCCACATACACTAAACTCTCTCACATCTCCCTCTCTAACTCAGCAACCCATCTGACTTCCTGATGTTCTCTAACTCAGCAGCACATCTGACTTCCTGATGTTCTCTAACTCAGCAGCACATCTGACTTCCTGACATCTCCCACATACACTGAACTCTCACATCTCCCTCTCTAACTCATGTACCACAAATCATATCAGCAACACACCTGACTTCCTGATGTCTCCGACATACACTGAACTCTCACACCTTTCTCTCTAACTCAGCAACACAGCTGACTTCCTGATGTTCTCTAACTCAGCAACACATCTGACTTCCTGACATCTCCCACATACACTGAACTCTCACATCTCCCTCTCTAACTCAGCAACACATCTGACTTCCTGATGTTCTCTAACTCAGCAACACATCTGACTTCCTGATGTTCTCTAACTCAGCAACACATCTGACTTCCTGATGTCTCCCACATACACTGAACTCTCACATCTCCCTAACTCAGCAAAACATCTGACTTCCTGACATCTCCCACATACACTTAACTCTCTCACATCTCCCTCTCTAACTCAGCAACACATCTGACTTCCTGATGTTCTCTAACTCAGCAACACATCTGACTTCCTGATGTTCTCTAACTCAGCAACCCATCTGACTTCCTGATGTTCTCTAACTCAGCAGCAGCACATCTGACTTCCTGACATCTCCCACATACACTAAACTCTCTCACATCTCCCTCTCTAACTCAGCAACCCATCTGACTTCCTGATGTTCTCTAACTCAGCAGCATATCTGACTTCCTGACATCTCCCACATACACTGAACTCTCACACCTCCCTCTCTAACTCAGAAACACATCTGACTTCCTGATGTTCTCTAACTCAGCAACATATCTGACTTCCTGATGTCTCCCACATACACTGAACTCTAACATCTCCCTAACTCAGCAAAACATCTGACTTCCTGACATCTCCCACATACACTGAACTCTCACATCTCCCTCTCTAACTCAGCAACATATCTGACTTCCTGATGTCTCCCACATACACTGAACTCTCACATCTCCCTCTCTAACTCAGCAACACATCTGACTTCCTGATGTTCTCTAACTCAGCAACACATCTGACTTCCTGACATCTCCCACATACACTAAACTCTCTCACATCTCCCTCTCTAACTCAGCAACCCATATGACTTCCTGATGTTCTCTAACTCAGCAGCAGCACATCTGACTTCCTGACATCTCCCACATACACTAAACTCTCTCACATCTCCCTCTCTAACTCAGCAACCCATCTGACTTCCTGATGTTCTCTAACTCAGCAGCACATCTGACTTCCTGATGTTCTCTAACTCAGCAGCACATCTGACTTCCTGACATCTCCCACATACACTGAACTCTCACATCTCCCTCTCTAACTCATGTACCACAAATCATATCAGCAACACACCTGACTTCCTGATGTCTCCGACATACACTGAACTCTCACACCTTTCTCTCTAACTCAGCAACACAGCTGACTTCCTGATGTTCTCTAACTCAGCAACACATCTGACTTCCTGACATCTCCCACATACACTGAACTCTCACATCTCCCTCTCTAACTCAGCAACACATCTGACTTCCTGATGTTCTCTAACTCAGCAACACATCTGACTTCCTGATGTTCTCTAACTCAGCAACACATCTGACTTCCTGATGTCTCCCACATACACTGAACTCTCACATCTCCCTAACTCAGCAAAACATCTGACTTCCTGACATCTCCCACATACACTGAACTCTCTCACATCTCCCTCTCTAACTCAGCAACACATCTGACTTCCTGATGTTCTCTAACTCAGCAACACATCTGACTTCCTGATGTTCTCTAACTCAGCAACACATCTGACTTTCTGATGTCTCCCACATACACTGAACTCTCTCACATCTCCCTCTCTAACTCAGTAACACATCTGACTTCCTGATGTTCTCTAACTCAGCAACACATCTGACTTCCTGATGTCTCCCACAGACACTGAACTCTCTCACATCTCCCTCTCTAACTCAGCAACCCATCTGACTTCCTGATGTTCTCTAACTCAGCAGCAGCACATCTGACTTCCTGACATCTCCCACATACACTAAACTCTCTCACATCTCCTTCTCTAACTCAGCAACCCATCTGACTTCCTGATGTTCTCTAACTCAGCAGCATATCTGACATCTCCCACATACACTGAACTCTCACACCTCCCTCTCTAACTCAGCAACACATCTGACTTCCTGATGTTCTCTAACTCAGCAACATATCTGACTTCCTGATGTCTCCCACATACACTGAACTCTCACATCTCCCTAACTCAGCAAAACATCTGACTTCCTGACATCTCCCACATACACTGAACTCTCACATCTCCCTCTCTAACTCAGCAACACATCTGACTTCCTGATGTTCTCTAACTCAGCAACACATCTGACTTCCTGACATCTCCCACATACACTAAACTCTCTCACATCTCCCTCTCTAACTCAGCAACCCATCTGACTTCCTGATGTTCTCTAACTCAGCAGCAGCACATCTGACTTCCTGACATCTCCCACATACACTAAACTCTCTCACATCTCCCTCTCTAACTCAGCAACCCATCTGACTTCCTGATGTTCTCTAACTCAGCAGCATATCTGACTTCCTGACATCTCCCACATACACTGAACTCTCACATCTCCCTCTCTAACTGATGTACCACAAATCATATCAGCAACACACCTGACTTCCTGATGTCTCCGACATACACTGAACTCTCACATCTCCCTCTCTAACTCAGCAACACATCTGACTTCCTGATGTTCTCTAACTCAGCAACCCATCTGACTTCCTGACATCTCCCACATACACTAAACTCTCTCACATCTCCCTCTCTAACTCATGTACCACAAATAATATCAGCAACACACCTGACTTCCTGATGTCTCCGACATACACTGAACTCTCACATCTCCCTCTCTAACTCAGCAACACAGCTGACTTCCTGATGTTTTCTAACTCAGCAACATATCTGACTTCCTGATGTCTCCCACATACACTGAACTCTCACATCTCCCTCTCTAACTCAGCAACACATCTGACTTCCTGATGTTCTCTAAATCAGCAGCACATCTGACTTCCTGATGTCTCCCACATACACTGAACTCTCACATCTCCCTCTCTAACTCATGTACCACAAATCATATCAGCAACACACCTGACTTCCTGATGTCTCCGACATACACTGAACTCTCACATCTCCCTCTCTAACTCATGTACCACAAATCATATCAGCAACACACCTGACTTCCTGATGTCTCCGACATACACTGAACTCTCATATCTCCCTCTCTAGCTCAGCAACACATCTGACTTCCTGATGTCTCCCACATACACTGAACTCTCACATCTCCCTCTCTAACTCAGCAACCCATCTGACTTCCTGATGTTCTCTAACTCAGAAATACATCTGACTTCCTCATGTCTCCCACATACACTGAACTCTCACACCTCCCTCTCTAATTCATATACCACAAATCAGCAATTAACTTGATATCTCCTCAAACACTGAACTCCCATATTTCACGCTCTAACTCTTGTACTATATAAACTCACCTGACTTCCTGACATCTCCCACATATACTGAATTCTCGGATTTCCCTCTCCATACGTGTACATGGTGGGTAGTGACACTCATAATAAATATAACTCTCATCTGGAATACAAATCATGAAAACATTTTACTTCAGAGACATGTAATCAAAAAGTAGACTTCAAAGACATGGAATCACACTGCGTTGCTAAAAGATCGACTTCAGAGACAAATAATCACATTATTTTGATAAAGAGTGGACTTCACAGGCAAGGATTCATTTTATTTTGATAAAAAGTGGACTTGTGAAACAAGGATGTTTTTAAGTGGGCTTCTGAGACAAGGAATCATAGCGCTCATAAAAAGATGACTACAAAGACCAGGAATCACATTATGCTGATTTTTTAAAAGTGGGCTTCAGAGACAATAAATCATACTGTGTTTATAACATGTGGACTTCAGAGACAATAAATCATACTGTGTTTATAACATGTGGACTTCAGAGACAATAAATCATACTGTGTTTATAACATGTGGACTTCAGAGACAAGGAGTCACATTATGTTGATAAAAAAGTAAACCAGAGATAAGGAATCACATTAAGTTGATTTTTAAAAAGGGAATCAAACAAATGACAAAGTTCTAACAAAGCTGGGGATGAAAACAGTTGATGGAAGAACAGAGTTGATGGAAGAACAAAGCTGACGGAAGAACAGAGCTGATGGAAGAACAAAACCAGAGGAGACAAATCAAATATATTGTCAACATTTCCACAACATGACTGCCCCTTCAGCAAGCACTTCTCTGCCGCAAGCATAATCTGTGTTAATTTCTCTCTATTACTGATGATGTTACTCTGGCCTAGGATATTCAAGGTAAAACACATGTTATGGAGGCAGCATGGCTGGGAGTTTATTGAAGTTTCTGCTAAGAAATTGGCAGGTTCAAATCCCAGCATAGAACAGTTTACTAAAACCATTGGTGTGTAATGATATCACATGTCTCTCTGATCTCTTGGGTTCCTAGCTTTCTGCAATAAAGGCTAAAAATTTGAGGTCCTGTGTGCAATATTGCTTGTTAAACACTTCACAGCCTCTCTGAAGTGTCTCCACCTTGTTGTGGTAGAGGGGCTTGCTTGTTCCAATGACCCTGAGAGCTATGCTGACGGTGGCACAGCTACATGTCGGACAGCTCATGGGGTAGGAACCAGACCAAGAGAGACACACACCTGCTGCCTTGCAGGAAGACTGAGGACAGGCAGTCAAAGTCTGAATCAGGCGCATGATGCCACTACATTCTTGATCCAGATACATATTCTACGGCTCTCAGCTGAGGGATATGGCTGAACGCTCTAAGCCAATATCCCCCGGATGTGTGAGCCAGGCTGATACTCACCCACTGCAAAATGGAGGCGAGATGCTGAGCCTGCTACATACTTGGTCCAGACACTTGTTCTACGGTTCTCAGCCGAGGGATATAAGGGATCCCCCAGATGAGAGGGCCCAGCCGTTACTCACTCTCTGCTACATGGAGGCAAGATGCTGAGCCGGCAGCATATGCAGCCTACCCAGTGAGCGTTACTAAAGGTGGAAAAAGCATCCTAGTCGCACGCAATGGTTACAATGCAAGTCTGTATTTAAAATCATTGAGTGAACGTAGTCAAAGGTGGAAAAACGTCTCATTAATATGAAACGGAACGCTTGGCTAGTGAATCCATTACGTGGAAGCCTGAAGTGAAAGCTGCAGAATGGATGTCGTCTCACTAACACGAAATGGAATACTTGGCTAGCGAATCCATTACGTGGAAGTCTGAAGCGTAAGCTTGCTGAGTGGATGTCGTCTGCAGACTGACTGACTTCCTGGTTTACGTGGGGAGCGGCCAGTGGTGAATGAGATACCCAATACATTGAAGTGAGGAATTAAAGCAGCCATGAACAGAACGAGGCGATTCCTTGGGTCAGCCCAGTACCAGAGCGCAATGTGTCGGCTCTGCAATTATGGAAGCCTCCTTGGATGGCGGGGTATGCCCATGGTCTGTCCCTGCCTTCCCTTGAGGGTTGACCATGATGTCTTTGGCCGTTCTACTGAGATGAGATGTGGGCACACCACAACAGAATGTCCCTCGAAACCCCCAGGTATAGTGAATAATCAGTTTTTGTAAAGAATGTGGAGAACACTGGAGACAGAGAAAAAAAACACCAAGTTACTGAGAGCTGTAGGAGTTTCACGATGAGTTATATATACTATAAGGAAAAATCAAATGAAATTAATAAAGCAAATCAAAAGAAGAGGTGGAATAGAGAAATTTGTCCTATGTGGAAAAATGTTAGGCAAGACAGTAGAGAAAGACAGAGAAAGATGTGCATGAAAAACTGAAACAGATGGGCATCAAAATATAACACAAGAAACACAAACTTCATCTAAATATCACATGAAGGAGGGCACTGGATAGCCATGGCCGCCAATGTCTTCTCTAAACCAGGCTTTCAGAAGAAGATTCCATGTTGTATGTGCAGCCAATGTCTCCTCTAAACCAGGCTTTCAGAAGATGATTCCATGTTGTATGTGCAGCCAATGTCTCCTCTAAACCAGGCTTTCAGAAGATGATTCCATGTTGTATGTGCAGCCAATGTCTCCTCTAAACCAGGCTTTCAGAAGATGATTCCATGTTGTATGTGCAGCCAATGTCTCCTCTAAACCAGGCTTTCAGAAGAAGATTCCATGTTGTATGTGCAGCCAATGTCTCCTCTAAACCAGGCTTTCAGAAGATGATTCCATGGTGTATTTGCCGCCAATGTCCCTCTAAACCAGGCTTTCAGAAGATGATTCCATGTTGTATTTGCAGCCAATGTCTCCTCTAAACCAGGCTTTCAGAAGATGATTCCATGTTGTATGTGCAGCCAATGTCTCCTCTAAACCAGGCTTTCAGAAGATGATTCCATGTTGTATGTGCAGCCAATGTCTCCTCTAAACCAGGCTTTCAGAAGATGATTCCATGTTGTATTTGCCGCCAATGTCTCCTCTAAACCAGGCTTTCAGAAGATGATTCCATGTTGTATTTGCCGCCAATGTCTCCTCTAAACCAGGCTTTCAGAAGAAGATTCCATGTTGTATGTGCAGCCAATGTCTCCTCTAAACCAGGCTTTCAGAAGATGATTCCATGTTGTATGTGCAGCCAATGTCTCCTCTAAAGCAGGCTTTCAGAAGATGATTCCATGTTGTATTTGTCGCCAATGTCTCCTCTAAACCAGGCTTTCAGAAGATGATTCCATGTTGTATGTGCAGCCAATGTCTCCTCTAAACCAGGCTTTCAGAAGAAGATTCCATGTTGTATGTGCAGCCAATGTCTCCTCTAAACCAGGCTTTCAGAAGATGATTCCATGTTGTATTTGTCGCCAATGTCTCCTCTAAACCAGGCTTTCAGAAGATGATTCCATGTTGTATTTGTCGCCAATGTCTCCTCTAAACCAGGCTTTCAGAAGATGATTCCATGTTGTATGTGCAGCAAATGTCTCCTCTAAACCAGGCTTTCAGAAGATGATTCCATGTTGTATGTGCAGCCAATGTCTCCTCTAAACCAGGCTTTCAGAAGATGATTCCATGTTGTATGTGCAGCCAATGTCTCCTCTAAACCAGGCTTTCAGAAGATGATTCCATGTTGTATTTGTCGCCAATGTCTCCTCTAAACCAGGCTTTCAGAAGATGATTCTATGTTGTATGTGCAGCCAATGTCTCCTCTAAACCAGGCTTTCAGAAGAAGATTCCATGTTGTATGTGCAGCCAATGTCTCCTCTAAACCAGGCTTTCAGAAGATGATTCCATGTTGTATTTGTCGCCAATGTCTCCTCTAAACCAGGCTTTCAGAAGATGATTCCATGTTGTATGTGCAGCCAATGTCTCCTCTAAACCAGGCTTTCAGAAGATGATTCCATGTTGTATTTGTCGCCAATGTCTCCTCTAAACCAGGCTTTCAGAAGATGATTCCATGTTGTATTTGCCGCCAATGTCTCCTCTAAACCAGGCTTTCAGAACATGATTCCATGTTGTATGTGCAGCCAATGTCTCCTCTAAACCAGGCTTTCAGAAGATGATTCCATGTTGTATGTGCAGCCAATGTCTCCTCTAAACCAGGCTTTCAGAAGATGATTCCATGTTGTATTTGTCGCCAATGTCTCCTCTAAACCAGGCTTTCAGAAGATGATTCCATGTTGTATTTGCCGCCAATGTCTCCTCTAGACCAGGCTTTCAGAAGATGATTCCATGTTGTATGTGCAGCCAATGTCTCCTCTAGACCAGGCTTTCAGAAGATGATTCCATGTTGTATTTGCCGCCAATGTCTCCTCTAAACCAGGCTTTCAGAAGATGATTCCATGTTGTATTTGTCGCCAATGTCTCCTCTAAACCAGGCTTTCAGAAGATGATTCCATGTTGTATGTGCAGCCAATGTCTCCTCTAAACCAGGCTTTCAGAAGATGATTCCATGTTGTATTTGCCACCAATGTCTCCTCTAAACCAGGCTTTCAGAAGATGATTCCATGTTGTATGTGCAGCCAATGTCTCCTCTAAACCAGGCTTTCAGAAGATGATTCCATGTTGTATTTGCCGCCAATGTCTCCTCTAAACCAGGCTTTCAGAAGATGATTCCATGTTGTATGTGCAGCCAATGTCTCCTCTAAACCAGGCTTTCAGAAGATGATTCCATGTTGTATTTGCCGCCAATGTCTCCTCTAAACCAGGCTTTCAGAAGATGATTCCATGTTGTATGTGCAGCCAATGTCTCCTCTAAACCAGGCTTTCAGAAGATGATTCCATGTTGTATTTGCCGCCAATGTCTCCTCTAAACCAGGCTTTCAGAAGATGATTCCATGTTGTATTTGCCGCCAATGTCTCCTCTAAACCAGGCTTTCAGAAGAAGATTCCATGTTGTATGTGCAGCCAATGTCTCCTCTAGACCAGGCTTTCAGAAGATGATTCCATGGTGTATTTGCCGCCAATGTCTCCTCTAGACCAGGCTTTCAGAAGATGATTCCATGGTGTATTTGCCGCCAATGTCTCCTCTAAACCAGGCTTTCAGAAGATGATTCCATGTTGTATGTGCAGCCAATGTCTCCTCTAAACCAGGCTTTCAGAAGAAGATTCCATGTTGTATTTGCCGCCAATGTCTCCTCTAAACCAGGCTTTCAGAAGATGATTCCATGTTGTATGTGCAGCCAATGTCTCCTCTAAACCAGGCTTTCACAAGATGATTCCATGTTGTATGTGCAGCCAATGTCTCCTCTAAACCAGGCTTTCAGAAGATGATTCCATGTTGTATTTGCAGCCAATGTCTCCTCTAAACCAGGCTTTCAGAAGATGATTCCATGTTGTATTTGGAGCTAATGTCTCCTCTAAACCAGGCTTTCAGAAGATGATTCCATGTTGTATGTGCAGCCAATGTCTCCTCTAAACCAGGCTTTCAGAAGATGATTCCATGGTGTATTTGCAGCCAATGTCTCCTCTAGACCAGGCTTTCAGAAGATGATCCATGTTGTATTTGCTGCCAATGTCTCCTCTAAACCAGGCTTTCAGAAGAAGATTCCATGTTGTATGTGCAGCCATGCAAGCATCCATGTTGTATTTGCCGCCATGCAAGCATCCATGTTGTTTTTGGTGAATCCTCTGAAATCCTCCTCACGCATTGGTACTGAGGTCATGTGAGTTCTGAAAGTGGCTGACATCTATTGACGTGAGGTTGAGATGGGGACTTTCCTCCCAGCCCGGTACCAAAGCACCATCTCCAAGCTCAGAAACCATCGGAGTGTGCAAGACTGGTACTGAAACTTCACATCTGTGGAGAGGCGTACTAGAATGTAACCAGGGCATTATTTAAAACAGCACATATGGCCTGACTGAGATTAGACATTGGTTGGTCCTGTTTCTTCCACAGGGTTGAGGTAATTTGTTGCCTATTGACTTTAACTCAATGCCCCACAAGAACTGCATGTTTTAAATATGATAAAAGTCTTAAATCAATTTGCAAACATTTATCTCCTTACCTACTGGGTCAACGATGTCTCCATTGAAGTCATACCACTTGCTGAAATGTGGATAATTCTGTAAGAAAAATATCAATTGCTGGAGAACCCTTGATATTACTTAAATAAATTGGGGGGGGGGGGGGGGATGGGGGGGGGGGGTCACGAGTACTGATCTGCACTCACAGAAATAAAGGGAAGAAATAGATATTAGAGAAGTAAACAAGATAAATAATACAAGCTTTAGGCACCTGCCACCTCAAAATGATAATGCCTTGCAGAAGAAACAAGTGCACTTTCATGCACAGCCAACAAGACACTCTAAATTGGTGCTTTCATTAGTCAAGTTTATTGTATATTGGACGCACAGCTATTAAATATTCATACCCACTGATTTTACTTCAAAGAGTGCCAATCAATATCTATATATTTATGTCTTGAAATACATAATGTTGGAGTTGGAGTGACGGTGTATTCCATGCTCAGTCTTCGTAGACTTAGATGGATAGGACACGTTAGGAGGATGGATGATGGCAGAATACCAAAGGACATCTTTTTTGGTGAATTACAGACGGGTAGGAGATCTCAGGGACGGCCTCTACTACGATACAAAGATGTGTGTAAGCGGGACATGATTGATACAGGCATTGATAATGCACATTGGGAGCACGTCGCCGCTGAACGTGTTGCATGGAAGGCAACTATCAGAAATGGAATAAAGACAAAGGAGAAAATGATTGCAGATAGAGCACACACAGAACGTGAGAGACGTAAGATGGTGCAAAATGGTGGAAATGACCATGTTTTCACATGCACCTACTGTGGGCAAACATTTGCAGCAAGAATTGGCCTTACCAGCCACACTCGCCACCGCCATGGATCGTAGTTATTAAGCCTTTTTGAAGCACAATGTACCAAACTATCGTCTGTCAAGATGGAAAGGTGCCAATGGAAATACATAATAATATCACTGTAATGTTAATTTCAACATAAATGAATCATTTATGTCTGGGGTGTCAAAAAGATAAACAGTAACAAACTGATGGGAAAGTTAACAATGAAAAAACCTACCTACAACAGAATATTTATAGTATGCATGTATTCTGATATTGAAAAGGGGGTGGCTGCTGCCGAACTGTTACTGAAGACTGAATAAAAACAAACTTTACTGAGAAGGTACAAACACATGGCCACCGTGGTAGAGCCATCATGTAGAGATGTAGAGGGAAGAGGCTTTGAATTTTCAACAGGGAGTCCTTCCATTTCAAACCACGACACATATCAACCAGACAGCCAAAATAAACGACTGCTACTTCAGTCAGTGCTCAACCCTTTAGTACATTGGGTCACCTTCAAGTTGGGACCATCTAACCCAAGGTTGGGACATAAGGTCACCTTCAAGTTGGGACCATTTAACCCAAGGTTAGGTGCTTTCATTTTCACAACCAGGGTGTGCGCTCTGGGTAAATCTCAACGGGGGTCATGGCGTGTCCAGGTGCCAGTGGGCAATACACTGAACGCAGCTGTTGAGAGGCTTTCTCTCCCAGAGATTTCTACAGTAAGCAAGCAAAAGAACCACCCTTTCACAAATCTCAACGGGGGTTATGATGTGTCCAGGTGCCAGTGGGCAATACACTGAACCCAGATGATGAGAGGCTTTCTTTCCCAGAGATCTTTACAGTAAGTAAGAAAAGGACCACCCTTTCCCAAATCTCAATGGGGACCATGGTGTGTCCAGGTGCCAGTGGGCAATACACTGAACGCAGCTGATGAGAGGCTTTCTTTCCCAGAGATCTTTACAGTAAGAAAAGGACCACCCTTTCACAAATCTCAATGGGGACCATGGTGTGTCCAGGTGCCAGTGGGCAATACACTGAACGCAGCTGATGAGAGGCTTTCTCTCCCAGAGATTTCTACAGTAAGTAAGCTAAAGGACCACCCTTTTACAAATCTTAAGGCCCATTGGGCATACGGTGCTGGACCCGTATTTTTATATGGGTCAACACCTTCTTGTTGACCCTGACTACTACTTTTCAAGGACATCTAGATCATTCTAATCTTCATCCAAACAATGGATCACCTGGCCGATAGGTGCATAAAACATGGCGCAACATACACACTTAACCAGACCAACACAATATGTCTCATCAAGATGGAGATAGTTCAAAAAGTACACAACAGATAAGCAGTCTTTACAATCGTAAGACAAAGCAATATGCATCAGTTAAACAAAGCAATATGCATTAGTTAACGTCATTCCACCAAAAACTGTATGCAAATGTCATGAACTTAAAACTAACTACTGCTGTTGCTAGAGACATTATCATGCGCACTAAGTGCCAACATAGAGGAAGACAAGGAATCTATAACCCTTTCAAAACAAAAAGACTCACCATTTCCAGCGGGTCCCCTATAAGCTGCGTTACAGTAATCCAGTACAAACTGTTTTCCCGATTCTTTGTCTGGTTCCCTGATGGCTCGTCAGATTGTTGTGGTATGAGGTCTCGTCTGTTATCTTTGACCAACTCTAGGTTATCCAACCGGTTGTCAACCGTCACGTGGTTTTTGTGGATCACTCGCCAGCCAGGAGCAATGCCTCCATTATGTCTTTCCCTGTGCAAATATACATAACTGTTATTGCACAACTTTACAAGTGATTCACAAACATTTGTTAAATTGTCTGTAACCTTCAACAAACAGGTGTATCAGAGTGAACTGCAAATTTATTATCTTTCTCTGAGCTGTTACATTTAACACATAGTTAAAAATAGTTAGTTGCATATCCTTTACAGGACATAGCAGTCAACCCCAGCATTTTTTGGCTGTTCATGATTCCTGGGGAAGTTTACGTTCAGTAGTTTGCCATTGCTTTCTGAATGACCAGCACTCATACCATTTTATAAAAACCAACGCAAGGCTCTTTGCTGCCAAATCGCCCGCAGCTGTGTTTTGAACGCAGTATACATAATTATGAATTTCCCCCGTAACCCCTTCGACACAGAGCTGGCTCGTTCATACAGGCTTCACCCAGATATGACACAACATATAAACACTTCCAAACGAAGACCTCAACTAACCAGAGTAGCTCATGCAGGTACCTCCCATTGCCATGGCCTCTGCTGATGTCATGAGCTATTGCGTAGATGCAAGCCCCATTGCCATTTTTGTCCACCTCCACTCTTGGCTGTTGTCAAGGAAGGAATTATGTCAGATTAGCCAGAATAATGATCACACAATACAGAGATTTAAAATCAACGCAGCTATAAACAGATGTTTTAGGTGCCTCAGCTATAAACAGACATTTTAGTGCCTCAGTACCGTAGTGGTTTGTATGCTTGCCTGCAAGCCAGGTGGCGCTGCCTTTAAATTCCCTTTGAGGCAGGAGCTTTTGTGTGTGACTACATGTCCACAGGGTCAACCAAGTCTGGAGACCACAAAATATGTGGGAAGTAAAAGCAGCCAGGCATATACTTACCCCCTCTATCAGTTAGTGGTCCAAACAATATGAGCTTAGTACAACAACCCCAATATAGCATGATGGTGTGAAAACAGTGTTCTTCACATTTACCTTGTATCTGGGTTATGAGATTGTGCGTCTGTGTATATTCCCCTTTCATCATCATGCACTGGGTTCACCTGTGCACAACTTTGTCTTTTGAGATTTTCCTGTATCATGAGCCAGATGTCCTGTCCCTGTTGCTGTCATGTGTAAATTGTCCTGTATCATGAGCCAGATGTCCTGTCCCTCTTGCTGTCATGTGTAAATTGTCCTGTATCATGAGCCAGATGTCCTGTCCCTGTTGCTGTCATGTGTAAATTGTCCAGTATCATGAGCCAAATGTCCTGTCTCTGTTGCTGTCATGTGTAAATTGTCCTGTATCATGGGCCAGATGTCCTGTCCCTGTTGCTGTCATGTGTAAATTGTCCTGTATCATGGGCCAGATGTCCTTCTCTGTTGCTGTCATGTGTAAATTGTCCTGTATCATGAGCCAGATGTCCTGTCCCTGTTGCTGTCATGTGTAAATTGTCCTGTATCATGGGCCAGATGTCCTTCTCTGTTGCTGTCATGTGTAAATTGTCCTGTATCATGGGCCAGATGTCCTGTCCCTGTTGCTGTCATGTGTAAATTGTCCAGTATCATGAGCCAGATGTCCTGTCCCTGTTGCTGTCATGTGTAAATTGTCCAGTATCATGAGCCAGATGTCCTTCTCTGTTGCTGTCATGTGTAAATTGTCCAGTATCATGAGCCAGATGTCCTGTCCCTGTTGCTGTCATGTGTAAATTGTCCAGTATCATGAGCCAGATGTCCTGTCCCTGTTGCTGTCATGTGTAAATTGTCCAGTATCATGAGCCAAATGTCCTGTCTCTGTTGCTGTCATGTGTAAATTGTCCAGTATCATGAGCCAGATGTCCTGTCTCTGTTGCTGTCATGTGTAAATTGTCCAGTATCATGGGTCAGATGTTCTCTATCTGTTGCTGTCTTGTAGGTCTGATCAAACCTATAACCATTGCCTTCAGGTGTGGTGCACTAGTATGTAGACAAGTTCATAATCCATTACACCACCACTGTTCCCAATCATACATTAAGGGAAAGATGTCAGAGTAGAAATTACTGTACAGGTTTAAAATGCTCAGGATTTTACATTTACTAGGTTACAGTATTATGAGGTGTGACCATCAGTTCTCTGCCTCATTGTCTGTTTCTCTCAAAAGTCTGGCTAAGACTGGTTTATGTTTCTAGGCATTGAGGAAGAGCTTAGTCTGGTCTTAAAGCTTTTGTAGCAGCCATAAAAGTTTCTGAGGAAAATGCAAAGAATACCATGGACAGACAGAAAAACCAATGAACAAGTCCTTCAAGAAACAAATGAAGATCGTAAACTGATTAGAGTCATTAGACGTAGACAGTCAACATTTTCTGGGTATGTTATGAGAAGAAATGAATTGGAGAACTTAGTGACAACTGGCAAGATTGAAAGGAAGAGACCAAGGGGAAGACCGAGAAGTAGATACCTGGATGGCTTGGGCACGTGGCATGGTTGAGACAGGAACACAGAGCTGATCCACTACTCTGGTGATTAAGTGAGATGGCAGAACGTGACCGCTAACGCTTATCGGCATAGCACATGATGGATGGATGGATTGATTGATTGATTTAGGAACCGACATCATAGCATTTGGGGCATTCCCATAAGCACTCTGTCCCCATCCTCAGAAGTCAGCGAAGAGTTCCAACCCCAATAGTACCAGTAGCAATCTGATTATATGTGCGTCTCGCCTTTCCTCTAAGCGTTGAGCATCGGCCAGATCCCTTTGTCACTCCACGCTGTCGCATTCTTGCCAGACCATGGTGATCCATTTGCTCCCCCGAGGTGTACACATGCTCCCACAAGGCCGCAACCACGTCTGCCTTATCATGCATCAATACTCCATCAAGTTTTGCAGAGCCAGCCAATATGTCCACCTGTTCATTCCCCAGCACACCAGCATGCCCCGGAGAAAAGATCCAGGCGATGGATGGATGGATAAAAGTGAAACCCTTAGGTGTTTAACTACCTGGCAAGTAAATCATGCACACACTGTCAACAGGAACATATACTGACATTCACATAAATCATCAAACTGTTATTCAAACACTGACCAAACGACACAAACATAGAGCCTTGAACATGCACACACATAGAGACGTACAGACTTACACACAGAGATCAAATGAAACATACCATCAAACATGGACATGGAGGTCAGCATGGCTGAGTGGATAAGAATGCACATTCTTAAACATCCTGTGTGCTGATGCCAAGTTAAGGGGTTCAATCCCTACACCAGATAGTTGGACTAAAATGTTGACTTCTTGTCCTTGACTTGAGGACATAAATTACAAGTACCTCTGAAGTCGGAGTCAGTTCACCAGTTGGCAAGGGACACTGGTAATAGAGAAAGCTAATCCACACACAAAATTCAGTCGTGCTACTAGAAGTAGTGCATATGGACTACGCTTGAGTTCAAAGTGAGCGTGTACACACCACACACAAAAAGACATGCACACACAGACCAACACATAGACCAACACACAGAGACAGAGGCATAGACAAACACAAAATCTGACCTCAATAGCATGCTGCTGCACTATACTGATGTCCCTCTCGTCTATCAGGGCATACTTGGACTACAGAAGAAAACAAACTTCAGATTGAATATACCCCACACTAACAGAATTACCTGAAACTACAATTATACCTGCTTCTTCTGCTGCCTTTTCATCTCCAAATGGTGCAAATTCTCACAACCACTTTATACCACACCCTTTATAGAATTGTGTTCATGATTGGCTTGATTTTATTTTCTGCAGGTTGAGGGAGCCAGTCTCACGCCAACCCTTCTTAGCTGCTCTTATGACATGCATGGCAAGTTACTGTATTTTGCTTCTTTTATAGGCCCGGCCTCAGTAACACATGGGTAATAATGTTGAACCTGGCTTGTGATTACACGTCATGTAATAGCCAAGTGTTACAGTACACTATCCGATCAATGAGACGTCATTATCTGCCATGTGTTAAAGTATGCTATCTGATCAATAAGGCATGATCATTATCTGCCAGGTGTTACAGTACACTGTCCGATCAATGAGGCATGGTCATTATCTGCCAAGTGTTACAGTACACTACCTATTTAATGAGGCATGGTCATTATCTGCCAGGTGTTAAAGCACACTGTCCGATCAACGAGGCATGGTCATTATGTGGAGGTGACAGGTTTCAATTGCAATATGATTTATATTGTTCATCTGGACTGCTAGGGTCACAAGAAGAGCACCATGTCTCACACTGGCCAAGACCTTAGAGCACCTCTGGCGGTGCATCCTTCTCTAAAATCCCCAGTCTGACTAGCATTATTATGCTTCAAGGATTGCCATGTCTCTCTAAAGATGTGATGTTCTTGTACTGATGTGACCACCCTGCTAGATTTGAGTTTGGACAGAGAAAGGAGAGCACAGATGTTTGGGTTTGGACAGAGAAAGGAGAACACAGATCCCACAAAGATGGTGCTTCAGTACCAAGCCTACAGTCTACACACCATATAGATGCAAGACCTACCCAAACAAAAATGTTAGTTGCATATCCTTTACAAGACGTTGCAATCAACTCCAGCAATATTTGGCTCTTTGTAATCTCTTGGCAAGTTTACATTCAGTAGTTTGCCATTGCTTTCTGAACGACCGACACCCATATCATGTTATTAAAAAAACCAACGCTGGGTGGTCTGCTGCCAAATTGCAAGCAACTGTGTTTTGAACGCAGGTATGCGGGATTACAAACTGCATCCATAACCCCTTTGCCATGGAGCCGGCAAGCCCTACCAAGGCTCAGAAAACCTGAATGTCTATGCATCAAATTTAAAAAATCAAAACTCAGTCTTCCAGAGGATTTCCCACCAATAAACAGCCAACATTGTTCAGTTGCCAGCTACTTAGCAGTGAAATACTAAGTTGCCTAGTTTGGCCATTTTGCTAACCATAAATGAAAGATTAAGTGCTGAAAGAGATAGCAATTATGTGCATCGTGACCACACCTGCTGCCTTGCAGGGTCTGTCTATTCGACAAAGGCTAGTGGAGTTAACCATACACAAACCGGCAGGAGGCAATGGGTAACCACCGCTGCATTTTCCCAAGACAATCATACCATCAAACAAAATTGGCTAGTGACACCGTCTTGATAGCAACAAGTCAGGAAATTATATATACAGTGGTTGTAGAAAGTGAAAAAATGGGCCTCAGACAAGGTGGTGTTTTGTCTCCTGATTTGATCTCATTCTACAGTGAACATATAATGAGATCTACAGAAAATATGTCAGGGATCCTGGTTGGTGGACATAATATAAATAACTTATGTTATGCTGATGACATCATCTTGATAGCAGCAAGTCAGAAGGAACTACAGGAAGTGATAGATACAATGGTTGTAGAAAGTGAAAATATGGGCCTTGGTTTGAATAATAAAAAGACAGAAGTCATGGTGATATCAATGAAACAGACTGTGCCTAAATGTGCAATTAAAGTAAATGCTATTTTGCGGCAAGTGCAGAAATTCAGATATCTAGGCACATGGATATCATCAGATGGAAGATGCATCACCGAGATAAAGAACAGAATAGGACAAGCAAAAACTGCATTCTATCAAATAAAGAACATTTTGTGCAATAAGTCCTTGTCATTAAAAGTTAGAACAGGAGTTCTTGCATGTTACATAGAACCAATTTTAACAAAAGGCTGTGAATCCTGGACAATTAGTAAACAGGAGAAAAATCCCTGGAAGCCTTGGAGATGTGGTTTAATAGAAAAATGCTGAAAATTAATAGGACAGCCAAAATTAGTAATCTGGACATTTTGAGGGAAGCTAATTTGGAAAGACAACTTATCACAAACATCAGAAAGAAGCAGTCATCATTTTTTGACACATTATAAGAAGATAAATACTGAAACATGTGACAACCGTAAAGATTTGTGAAAAGAGAGATAGAGGAAGACAGCATGAGAAAGTTCTTGACAAGTCTTGTGTCATGGCACGGAAGGGAGTCAACACACAAATGGATCCATGCCGTCGAAGACCGCAATTTGTGGAGAAGCATGATCACACACTCTAGCCAACAAGGCACTGGATGATGATGATGACTATACCTGGCCTGACTTTTCACTCACCAAACCTGGAGTGGAATATCACAGGAGTTGTTGGGATGATGATGATGACTATACATGGCCTGACTTTTCACTCACCAAACCTGGAGTGGAATATCACAAGAGTTGTTGGGATGATGATGATGACTATACCTGGCCTGACGTTTCACTCACCAAACCTGGAGTGGAATATCACAAGAGTTGTTGGGATGATGATGATGACTATACCTGGCCTGACTTTTCACTCACCAAACCTGGAGTGGAATATCACAAGAGTTGTTGGGATGATGATGATGACTATACCTGGCCTGACTTTTCACTCACCAAACCTGGAGTGGAATATCACAAGAGTTGTTGGGATGATGATGATGACTATACCTGGCCTGACTTTTCACTCACCAAACCTGGAGTGGAATATCACAAGAGTTGTTGGGATGATGATGATGACTATACCTGGCCTGACTTTTCACTCACCAAACCTGGAGTGGAATATCACAGGAGTTGTTGGGATGATGATGATGACTATACCTGGCCTGACTTTTCACTCACCAAACCTGGAGTGGAATATCACAAGAGTTGTTGGGAAACAAGTAGCCAGTCTTTCTGACTGTAAACAATGAGCTTGAAAGCAAAAGCAGCACCCTCTCGACGTGGAACTACTAGAAAGCAGACTGCACAATATACAAATATTGCACCAACATTCCATCCTTCAGAAGTTTGATAGCTTGATATCTTAAGTGCCATGAACTATCTAGATGCAACTGTTGTTTCCGTTGACATGGGGAGACACTCACATGGCTCAGGGTGAGATAAAAGTGTCAAGCACTGGGGTTGCATAACTTGAAGATTTTGTAAATGACACAACAAAAATAAAATAAAAAGTCTTAAACGTCTAGATGATTGACTTCATTGCACTGAGCTTTATCCCATATAGCTCGGTCTCTTTCTGCAAGGCTACCTGCCGAAAGCATCGCACAAAGCACAAACTCCGTAGCTCCAGCGACAACCCTCAGGAGTCTTCAAGAAAAATGCACTCATGAACTGAAAGGCGTAACCTGGAATCAAACCCACAACCTTCGAAGTGCGAGACAGATGGCTTGACCACTTTGCCACAGAGACTCCGACGCAACAAAAATGATAAGCCATACCAAATTGGTGTGATCAGCCATCGCACACTTGTAGACATTCTGTGGAGATCTGAGCACCTATAGACTTTTCTGGCAAGGGATGATGACAGTCCATTTTAAATGATAATTTGAGGCTTGTAGACAAAAAATTTCAGTAATTAAAGATGATTTGTGTAAACTCATCATCAAGTGCCTTGCAGACTGGCTTGGGCAATCATGCTTCTCCTCATCTTGTGATGTCCAGTATCATGTATCAATTAATGTACTGACACTTTTTCATGCCATGACAAATCTCTCCCACTGTCTTCTTCTTATACTTGTGTCACAAATGTTTCCAGTTACCACAACATGTTCCAGTTTTAATGTTCTCATAGCATGGTCAAACAATATGATGACTGTCTCTTTCTAATGATCCTGATAAGTTGTTTTTGTGTTCAGCCTCTTCAAAACATTTACATTACTAATTTTGACTGTCCTGGGAATTTTCAGCACGCTTCTGTCAAACCACATCTCTGAGGCCTCAAGGGACTTTTTTCTTGTTTACTAATTGTACAGAATTTGTAACATTCTTATGGTGGCTTTGACATTATCCCTCCTAACTTCCAGAATTTACATGAGAAAGCCATGATAATTATAGCAAAGCCCTGTAGAAATAACAACAAAAATCTCTCCATACAACATACACTACATGAAAGCGTTTGACAGTGGAAATAATGAAATTATGAGAATAATTAAACATTGATGACAAAGATATGCAAATAAATAATAACTTATAAGGAACATCTATTGGCAGCTGTAAGAATCTTTGATTCACCAGTTCGGAGCATGTCACATAGAGAATCAGTTTTAACATATGGCATGTCATTAAGACATTATATGGTTACCCAAAAAATACATTAATTAAAATTAATAATTAAATGTAAAGTTACTACTAAAATTATCAGCATCATATGTCAACAATACTGCTCAATGCTGAATATTGTGCAGTATTAATTGGCGTTTGTGGATAATATCATATGCATAGTGTATTATACAGTGTCAGTACTGAGTACTGATTGGCAATAATTATTTAATTGAATTAACTGTTAATGAATTGATAACAACACACATTGAAAAACTAACAACATTCACAACCAAACTCCTCTCAACAGTAACTCTCAAACTGTCAATCTCGGTTTCGAAATTCTACTACACACCTTTCCGGCGACTCGTCCAAGTCGCAAGATACCCAACTTGAGATCAGACATTTATAGTTTGAACTTGATGAGAAACAGAACCCCCAAACTGCTGGACAACAACATCTAGAAAGCCATCAGAGACACATCACCCATGCCTTGGTCTTCGTCCTGGCATACATCAGACTACAGACGACAACACAATGACGCGGGCGTAATCTTCATGCTGGGCGATATCGATAACAACAACACTGGCGGGGAGCAATGTCAGTGGCATTTCTGGATAATTGTTAACAATTGTTTTCTTTTAAGAACAAAAACATAATAAATATATATGGTATATAAACCGTAATACATTATTTAGTTATCACTAACCATCAAAACTTTATTTAGTAACTTTATTTTCATGAATATACCGACTGCAAGATCAGAATGCCGGCCAGTGCTTACTCAACTTGACTATGTTTACTTTACTCTATGTTTACCCTTACTTTAATACTTATGTTAGTAGTGTTTAGTTACTAAAATGTTGTTGTTGTTGCTGTTGTTTGTCCATCAAGAATGGTGATGACCATTCATTTCATCCAGTGGGGTTGAAAGTATGGAGCCGAGTTACTAAAATAATGGAGTTACTAGTGAAAAAATTGAGTTACTAAAGTAATTATTGTTTGAATGAAATGGGATAGCTGCTGAAGAGCAGTCGTTGTAAAATATGGGGAGCAGAGAACATATATCATAATTACCAACACACATGAATCGTAACAACTTTATTATCTATAACAATACTAAGTACCGTATATCCAAATTAAAACTGAAGAAAGAAGTTAACGAGTATAAATACTATTATTACTATAAATCGGTAGTAATCGGTAATTACTATTAACAACAGCAGTGGGTGCAGTTAAATCTTTATGATTTATATTTAGTCTTACAATTTTATTGGAATCAAATTCATTTGCAGTTATTTGTATTCATATTTAGATACGAGACCCAGCAAGTGGAAAACAAACAAAGAAATACTTTAATTGCATATACAACAGATGATGTATTCGGAATCGTCCAGAAGTCTGAGTGCGCTCGAAGAAAGTTGGATTCGACAGCAATGAGAATCGCCGGTACCAAATAAAAATGTCTCATTATGTCCTAAATAATGAAATATTATTTGTTACTTTGCCATGCTGTCTGAGTTATTGTTTTAAATCAGCATATTCTCATCTAATAAATTGTTATATAATCGTCTTTTGACTCAGTCAGTTAACTCACCTACGTCTCTAAAAAGATCGGTATAATCTTGGCAAGATTACGCTTAGTAGTTTGTCATTGCTTTCTGAGCGACCGGCTCACATTTACCACGTTACCAACGCGGCGAGAACCGCTTCCGATTCTCGCGCAGGTTACGTTCCTCGCGTGGATATACGGGATTGCGGAGAAAGACGTTAACGCCTAAGCAAGGGTGACCGACACTAAGACACTTATCACTACTACTCTGAATTTACCGAACTTCCCACAGCATGATTCAAGCAAGCAGTTTTTTTTTTTTTTTTGCGTATCCTCTTTACAGGAAAAAAAGTCGCTTAAAAGTCGACAGGGTCGACTTCATTGCATCGGGTTTTACCCCATATGGCTCGGTCTCTTTTCCGCAGCGCGGAAAGCGTCGCACAAATCACGAACTCCATAGCTCTAGCGACGACCCACAGGAGTCTCCGACAAATTTAACTCGTGACCGAAGGACGCGGCCCGGTATCGAACCCACAACCTTCGGAGCCCGAATCAAATGGCATGACCACTTCGCCACTACAGGACATGGCTGTCAACACCAGCATTTTACTGCTGTTCTTGATATCTTGGCAAGTTTACGTTCGGTAGTTTGCCATTGCTTTCTGAACAACTGGCTCCATACCAACACGTTAAAACCTAGCGCAACGCGGTCTGCTGCAAACTGGTCGCAGCTGTGTTTCGAACGAATGTAAGCGGACTCACCAATCGCGTCCGCTAACTCTTAGACACGGAGACAAGTTCACACTCTACGTTAAGTAAAATATATGCTTCGTATTCCGAATTCCGTTCCAATATTTCTACAAGTCACTTCTGATAACTGATATGTAGGCCTATTCTGGTACCATGGTGGAATTTCCAGATGTATGTCGATCTGATGCAATGAGCCTCAAATTACTAATGCCAATGATAATGACCCGGTCATTATTATTTCTCCCAAAAATAGCATGTAATATATGATTAATTTAACTGCGTTACTATTGGTTCTCGGTTCTTGATTTCTTAGAATCGTCGTCATGGCAAGCCGGACAAGCTTATACCTGCGCTAACTCCGTCTGTAAATGTCGTAAGATGTAGGTGTTGATTGTTCCAGTAATACACAGCACTGGTTGTAAACCGCCGGATTCGTTCCCTCAGACATTGCTCCTTGCTGGAACCATACACCCAAACTCAAGCATCCTTAAATACTTTGTTTGACCTGTTATTGTGTCTCCACTTATCTGCTGTTTATAGTCTTCGGAATGTCTGTCTTGATCGTCATGAGTGTCCTAGTTATTGGTGCTCTTGGCGCACTTAAAGCAAACAGATCCCATCGATCGTTACTCTTCACTCCAGTATAGTATGACCAAGACAGTAAATCCATGTAATTCTTAGTGAAAGAGAAATGCGTGGTATCCACTCTTGCCATATTTTTTTTTTTTTTTTTCATTTTAAACTACACAATACGGACTGAGAATCGGACACTGTCTGGTGGCTCAAATACGAGTTAGCCGCCTCAAAGCTGTAGTTGTCGCAACCTACGTCTTCATACTTGAGGTTGTAGATCTGAAGACTCCATTCCGTTAAGCAACGACCTTGTGGACAGAGACAGATCCCCAGACAGATTTCTTTCCACGATGCACAGGACCATAAGTGTACAAATGTCTTCGTTTCAATCTATCCCCTGTTGAGCTTCCAATTCTGCCTAAGCGTTACACCATTATACATTCTCTGTCCAACTTCGTGATGTCTGGTTGGAAACTGTTCTTGTATCAGCCGCTGTCAGTCCATTCCTTCTCCCCACACCTCCCCCACCCGTGCATCTTCATTAGTGCATGCATGACCTTCTTCTGTTTATTCTGCTAACTAAGCTTACTCTGAGATCATTCGGAAGTCTGCGTTGCCGCGAGGCTTTAATCACTTGAACTTCCGGCGCGCTGATTTCGAGGTAGGGGAATGGTTCCCTACACCGATCAGTTGTACTTCAGTGTTGACTTTCCATTCAGAAAGCAATGGCAACCTACTGAATATAAACTTGCCTATAAAATTAACTTGGGGTTGATGGTTGGGAATGATCGCAAAGGACATGCAACATTTGTTTAGATCTTCAGGTTATCGTTTAATAGCAGTTTGGCGGCATTGGTAGTTGACCCAGTGGCGTGCAGAGGTTCTTTGATGCCCGGGGCCAACCCCTTGATTGGATGCCCCTAAATTGTTCTTTACCTCATTCATTCCTCCTCCCCTCCGACTGCACTGTGCTGCTCCCCTCTCCCTAAATGGATGCCCCCCTCCCGGCTGGATGCCCGGGCCGTCGCACCCCCGCACCCCCCTCTGCACGCCACTGCCCTGACCTGCATCAATGTAAGTCTAGACCGCACCGCTTTAAGCCCAGACTGATGGGGTATCGCCGTACAATCCAAGAATATTCGCATTTCTTCATCTGGGTTTGTTCTAGTTTGTTTTTTTACCCAGACTGTGAAGCAGATTACGAGGCAGATTGTGCTGACTATAATACACATACAATAATCAATTGATAGTAAGAAGGTCAGATGGTTACACAACAAAACAAGTAGTCTCTGCTCCACGTGAGTAGCCTCAATAGTTTTCGCTGCTGATAGCCCACGTTTGCATTTAATAATAGCCTGTTCTGTGTGATACTTATATGACAGGCTACAATTAAATGTATACCAAACCTGGTTGTTTTAATATATTATATTACTTCTTTCAGGAACCAACCTATGTAGAGATTTGCTGTGCAGGGGTTTGTTTTCCCAGAGACATTTATCAACGAGCACCACATTACACTGACCTTCCCGGGGTTCACAACCAAACTGATATTCATGCCATTCAAACATCTTCTTCAAAGCTCCTTTTATATCTCTGATCATGTTATGCCCATTCGAACGTTAAAGTTCATCATGATCTAGCAGGTTGTATTCTGGCCAGTTTGGCTGTATAGATGTTGAACAACACCGGCGGTAATGAAGACCCCTAATGCGGGCCAGGATATCAGTGAAGTGGTTCCGATTTAAACGTTCCCAAATTGACCGACAGTGGTCTCTCTATCAGTGCAGCTGCAATCCAATTTCACAGCCAAGAGTAAAGCTATAGTCCAACAGCATTGTATCAGATGTGCAACCTATACACTTATAGGCATCTTCGCCATCTGTTGCCACAGAGATGGTGTCTTGCTAGCTTTGAAATCCATCAAATATGTCGCTGGCAAATATCCTTCCATTATCCCACGTTATGCATATGACATACAGTTGCCAATAGTGCCTGGCAGCATTCGTGTACTCTCCAGACATGACATGACTTTCTTAGCCACCAGTTTTTACAGCAATTTACCATATACATTCTGAAAAGTGGACTCTGAGATATATGTGTGTGTGTGTGTGTGACTCTCTCTCTCTCTCTATCTCTCTCTCTCTCTCTCTCTCTCTCTCTCTCTCTGTCTCTCTGTGTGTATATGTGTGTGTGTGTTTAGTGGTACCTAAGTCCACATTCCTAAACGGAAAGCCACTGATATTAGTGATATCTCTAAGAGTGCACGTGCATACCTTTTATCATCCAAGGATTTAAGCCGTCTGCGATCAAGTTTACCAGCCAAGGTTATAAGCCGTCTGCGATCCAGTTTACCAGCCAAGGATATAAGCCGTCTGCGATCCAGTTTACCAGCCAAGGATATAAGCCGTCTGCGACCCAGTTTACCAGCCAAGGATATAAGCCGTCTGCGACCCAGTTTACCAGCCAAGGATATAAGCCGTCTGCGATCCAGTTTACCAGCCAAGGATATAAGCCGTCTGCGATCCAGTTTACCAGCCAAGGATATAAGCCGTCTGCGATCCAGTTTACCAGCCAAGGATATAAGCCGTCTGCGATCCAGTTTACCAGCCAAGGATATAAGCCGTCTGCGATCCAGTTTACCAGCCAAGGATATAAGCCGTCTGCGATCCAGTTTACCAGCCAAGGATATAAGCCGTCTGCGATCCAGTTTACCAGCCAAGGATATAAGCCGTCTGCGATCCAGTTTACCAGCCAAGGATATCAGCCGTCTGCGATCCAGTTTACCAGCGAAGGATATAAGCCGTCTGCGATCCAGTTTACCAGCGAAGGATATCAGCCGTCTGCGATCCAGTTTACCAGCGAAGGATATAAGCCGTCTGCGATCCAGTTTACCAGCGAAGGATATAAGCCGTCTGCTTTCCCGACGGTGGTGTAGTAAACCATGCGTCCACTTGAAGTGGCTCAAACAGTGCCCCCCCCCCCCTCCCCATTTACCATACTCCAATTAGAACGACTTTAGATGTTTATTATTTTGGGATAAAGAGGCCTGCAGCATTAACCCGATATTCTCCCATACTATTCAGAAGCCGTCGTCTGTGGCTCAGGGGTTGAGAATGTAGCTTCACAACCCCAACACACCGGGTTCGAAACCAGCCGCATGCGGTTTGGAAGTAGACCGCTTTGCGTTAATTTTCACAATGGTATGAGCACTGCCTAGAAAATCACAAACATTGAAAAATCTGCTGGGGTTGATTGCGACGTCCTGTAAAGGATATGCAACTATCTGTAACAAGTCGGAAAGTATAACGCATACAAGCTGGGGCATCGCACGGTTATCAAGTATCAAGGCCTGCACGTGAAAGTTCTCTAAGTTAAAAAAAAAATTAGCTAAAGGAACTTTTTAACTTTTGTTTTTAATCCTCCAGCTACAATATACAGCCGTACTACAGTACAGAGCAACGGAGGTTGCAAAAGTACTGCATGAAAATCACACTCGTTTAGCCCTTTTGAAAGAAACCATCTTCACGTCATCTCTCCTCGCGAATATGTGCAGAACCAGGATCTCAGACTTATTGTTAAGGAAAGAGGTCGACGCCTGTAGCTGCATATGAAATAGCTACCAAAATAAGACCATCAGACATCGTTTAAAAAAAAAAAAATTCGACAGGATCAACTTTATTGCACCGGGTTTTATCCCATATGGCTCAGTCTCTTTCCGCAGCGCGGAAAGCGTCGCACAAAGCACGAACTCCGTAGCTCTAGCCACGACCCACAGGAGTCTCCGAAAAATTTCACTTGTGAACCGAAGGACGCATCCCGGAATCGAACCCACAACCTCCTGAGCCCGAGTAAAATGGCTGGCCACTTCGCCACGGATAATCCCATGTAAGAAATCATTGCCTGAAGCTGTTGGAAGGTACACGATACAAGTGAAAGAACGTCCGAACGGAATCATGATTGGTAGCAGGAAACAAACATCAAAACTGAAACAGCCATCACACTTGAATTTGGCTACGGAAGAAGCACGAGAGAGGAAGATCGACTGATATTTCTCTCCGCTTTCACAGTCTCAAAAACAAATAGCAACACATTCATGCGAAGACATCCGTCTATGCCATACATTTTCTGTCGCTGTCTCCTTATAACTCTAAAGGTCCGCATGGCAGAATGGATAAGAACGGTGTTCTTAAACATCTGGTGTGCTGATGCCGAGGTTAGCGGTTCATCCCCTACACCGGACAGCTAGACTAAAATGTTGACCTGTCTTCTTGACTTGGGGTACGTAAATAACAAGTACCTCTGAAGTCGGAGTGGGTTCGCCTGATGGCGCGGGACACTGTTAATAGGGAGAGCTAACCCACACGAAAAATTCATTCCATCACTACTATAAAAATAGTGTGTATGGACAACGCTTGAGTTCAAAACGAGCGAGGGCAAAACAAACAAAACTTGTAACTCTCTACAAATTTGTTAAGTCGTCACAAAATGTTTATGGTGTCGTCTTTGTATCTTAGCTTATTTCAAAACGGCGTCAGATAATTTTCAGTAAATTTTCTGGGAAAGTGTCATGTAACATCAGAACTGTGATAGAGGCCTTGAAAACTGCAGCAGAAATGCTGTTGACAGAGAAAAAATAAAGAGAAAACACATACTTCGTGACAGCCGAAAAATTGGAGGGGAGGGGAGCTAGGAGAAGACCTAGAGAGAGAATATGTTAGGCAGATTGACATCATGACATGGAGGAACATCGGTATTAGAAATGATTGGCAGCACGCTAGTAGATAGAAGGCTGTAGAGACCTGATCACAAATACCACACTGCATAAACTATTATACCACAGACTCCCACGGGTGATAAATATCAGAGTATCAACATCAGGTTTCATGTTAGTTTCACAGCCTGGGATTCTGAGATAAGTAGCACTTTGTTGATTATTTTCGTTTTCTTTTCATTGTTCTCATTTTTTCATCTTTCCATTCTTCTCATTCGGTTGTTATGCCTTAATATAGTCACTGTAGTGTTTTCCCCGTGCTTATATGTTGTGTTTGGTGTATTTGTATGCTAATGAAGGCTAGTCGCCTCAACAACGTAGGTTTCGAAATTGCGTTCTGTAAAGCTGCATTACCCCAAAAGTGTGTATGTGATGCACCCTGGCGCTACCGACCATTGCAGGCAGACTCAAGGTGTTGCAGGTAAGGTCATACCTCAGTACAGCTGCGGACAAGGAACACCCCTCCCCTCCCTGCATGATTCCTTATATGCAGTCAAGGGCCACAGGCTGTTAAGAGGAAGACCATGGATGGCTCAGGCAGAAGACACCATCAGAGAAGTGTGCCCACTAGAGAAGATTGGCAGAGGCAGTGATTGGGTTCGAGTGCCGAATAAAATTTCAGACTTATTAGGGGTTATAATCACTTTGGGACCTGAGTGTAGGGAATAGCCATCAGGAGCTACGAAAGTAGAGATTCAGCAATTAATTCATGACTACTCCCGTCCTAGCAATGTGATTATCTATACCGATAACTCTGTGTTAAGAGGCAAAAAAAGAGTTCCTGTGGATTCATAGCAGAAGCAAATGGTCAATGTTAAGTAAAGGAGAGCTTGGCATACGACACCACAACCTCAAGTCTGAGAATGGAGGTGGGGAAGGTTACTGCAGCTGTCCACTGGTTGGAGAACAAATTGTATACGCATGTTTTGATTGTAACTGATTCTCAAAGCACGCTGACAGAGGTGAAGACTGGCATGCTTCGTGTTGATTGTCATGCATCAATTCAGAGGTCACGGGTTGTGGGCATTCGCTGCATCTTTTCACCATGACACTCTGGTGTGGTTGACAATGAACAGGCGGGGTGATTGGTTGGTGCTGCATCATTGAGGGGTGATTTGATGCATGATAAGGCAGATGTGGTGAAGGCCTCCTGGGAGCACGTGAATAACTAGAAGAACACATAGACTATCATGGTCTATAAAGAGTTGAGTTGAGTTGAGCTAAGAACTGACATTACTGCACTCAGGCCATTCCCATACGCGCTCTGTCCCCTTGTTCAACAGCCTGCGAAGAGTCACACTACTAACAGTTCCCACCGCTATCTGATTGCAAGTTCTCCTGGTCTTCCCTCTCAGTTTTGAGATTATACCAGAACCCCTGCGAATCCCCCGCAATCTCATCCTTTCCACATACGGAGCCTCAATCTGTTCCCCTACCTTCTCTACCTGGTCCCACAGGCGTACGACCACCTCCCTCTTGTCCATAATTAATAAACCACCAAGAGGTGGATTCCCTGCCAGCCTATCATCTTGTTCATTCCCCCGCTCGCCCTCGTGGCCAGGGCAAAAAATTCCTGCAGTTCTTACAATCTGTAACCTCTGAAGCGAGGTGAGCCATTCCACACGAAACAGTCCTTTCTCCACATTACTAAGCATACTCCTTGAGTCCGTGATGAAGACAATGTGTGTTACAGTGATCCTCTCTAACCAACGGGATGCCGCTGTGACTGCTTCCACCTCCATTCTCATGCTGGAGGTCGTAGTCTCATGCCAGGCTCTCCTTTTTCAAGAATCGTCCATTAGCCTTCGCAATGAAACCCCAATCACTTCGTCTGTTTCCCACCGCTGACCCATCAGTATGATCACTATGTCACCTTGATGTGTATTACTCTGGATCAGTTGTTGCACCTCAAACTCTGTGCGGCCCGCTGCCCATTCTTTGAACTCACGACCCAGTGTTACTATTACATTGTGCCAGTCCGCAATGTCCTCCTGTACTTCAACCCACTCTTTTTCGCGATTGATGGTCTCTAGATCACACACCAGACGTATAGATATTTCTCCATGTACCATCCAGGACCTGCCTCATCTTAGTCCATGACCCTTGACCAAATCCATAGCTTCATGCAGGGGGTGATCCCTATCTGCAGCAACCTTCGGGTACCATTTGGCTTGAAGGACCCTATGCCTATCCGCCATTGTTTGCAGTTCCAGGACATGCCTCATGCATATAGTTGGTGTGTCCTTTGTGTGCCCCAGGATCACCCGCATGGCCGCATTCTGTATGCGCTCCAACCTTTCAAGCTGGCTCTTCGATACTGTAAGCAGCCCCAAACCGTACTCAATGACAGAAATTATTAACTGCTGAAAGAACCTGTAAAGCATCCTTTGCTCTACCTAGGTTGCTGCCAATGCCCTCAGTGCATTAAGTCCCCTACCAGCCTTCACCACCAAGGTCTCCACATTATCCTTAAAAGACAAACACCTGTCAAAGGTGATACCCAAGTACTTCAACTTACTCTCTCTACTAAGAAGACATCCATTCAATATAATACATCGAACATCTGCCTTCACAATCCGGTTAACCGATGACTTGTCTGGGTTTATAACGGCCCCTGCGTCCCTGCACAACTCCGACACCCTGTTTATTGACATCTTTAATTAAGTTTTTAGGCAAATTTTCCCCGTCCCTGTCCTGTCTGTACACCAGCACATCATCTGCAAATGTCAAGATTCTACCAACACCTGGTGTCTTAATAGTTGTGACTTTACTGGTGTAGATTTTAAAGAGCGCTGGGGACATGGCAGATCCCTGTGGCAACCCAGGTGTAATAGTACAGAAGTCCAGGAAACCTTGCGGAGTGCAACCTTACGCTCACAAAGGACTGCCGCAACCCATCTGACACGGCAAGGGCAGAAAGAATGCGGCTGCAAGGGGTAGTCAGGGTCAGAGGATCTGGTCGGTCACTCAGAGGTAAAGCAGGGCGGAAATATAATCAGATTGCCACGAGCACCATTAGTATTAGAACTCTTCGATGGCTGTTGAAGATGAGGATTAAACGCGTATGGGATGGCCCCAAGTGCAGTGATGTCGGTTCTTAACTCAACTAATTCGTTGTTATCTTATATTGGACTATAAGAAGAACAAAATATCCCGCGAAAACATCGTTATAATTGAATACAAAAGTGCGATGGTTGTTCATGACGAAGGCAGCAGCAGGTCTAACCAATCAAATCAAACCATCTTCTCTTGAATGGCCGTCGCGGTATTATCCAAACAGTAGAGAGAGAGAGAGTTCAGACAACAACCCTGCACTATGTTAGAGACTTAATTCTCATTGATAGATGTTTTCGATTTACTGGATTTAGCAGCTGTACAACGTTCATATCATTGTCTCATCATCAGAGTATTTAACTTTCATTTGGTAGGTTGTGCTATTTTTCACTTTTAGTTTCATAATAAAATAATAATATTAATAATTAATATATAAATAAATGTCATTTAAATAAACACTCATAGAAAATGATCAGGATAATCCGATTAGTTTGGTTGGAATTGAAAATTACAGGATCTCTGACCTGTAGTGCTGGAGGCCCGATTATTCTCTATTAATATTCTTCTTCTTCTTCAGCGTTCCGAGCCATTGAGGTTCTTTGCTGCAAATACAATCCGTCTCCATTCGTCTCTCTGGTGGACCTTCTCTTGCCAGTCGTTGATTCCAAGTGCTTGTAGGTCTGTACATGTATTATCTCTCCACCGCCTTCTTGGTCTACCTCGGGGTCTACGGTCATTTATTTCCTGAGTGTAAGCGAGTTTTGTTTCCCTATTATCTTCCATTCTTTCTATATGCCCCAGCCATTGTAGTCTATTAGCCTTCATGATACCAGTGATTAGCGGGGACTTAAACAGATCATAAATAAATGTCTTTGTTACTTCTTCTTTTCCACTCTCCACTTTGTGTATCCCTAATGGGCCCAAAGATATTAAATAATAATTAATTTTGGGTTCTGTTTGTTTTGGTTTAGAATCCAGCGTCTTTCTGTCAAATGTAAGATAGCATTATTCAGTATTTAAAAATTCCGGTTTTTACTTATGAATTTCATAAGTAAAAACCGGAATTTTTAAATACTGAATAAAGGCAGCAAAAGAGATTGCACACAATACAGAGGCATTTCACTGTTGAGTCATACTGGGAAAATATTTTGCAAAATTCTTGAAAAAAGATTACGAACTACTTTAGAACCCCAGCTAAGCGAAACGCAGCTTGGATTTAGGAAAAACAAAGGATGCACAGACGCCATTTTTGCTCTTAGACAACTTATAGAAAAATCAATTGAATTCAATGAAACACTCTACTTAGCCTTTGTTGACCAAGAAAAGGCATTTGATAGGGTAGATAGAAACAAGCTGTGGGAAATCCTTAAACAATATGGAGTGAGCACACATCTAACAAACCTATGTAGAAGTTTATACGACAACAGTGAATGCATAGTGAGAGCAACTGGAGGACACTCAGAACCCTTCACAATAAGATCTGGAGTACGACAAGGTTGTGTCCTGTCCCCTCTCTTGTTCATAACATATATAGACAACATATGTAAAGAAACCAGCCAAGCAGAGACAGCAAGAATACCGCATGACGAGAACACAGAAGAAGAACCATCTGCAAATCTAACCATTAGAGAACTCCTGTTTGCGGACGACCAAGCACTAATAGCAAAATCAGAAGCTGAATTACAAGACCACATGAATAGTCTAAACGAAATGTGTAGGGAACATAACATGAAAATTAGCACAAGCAAAACAGAGGTAATGACTATAACTAAAGAAGAACAAACAGCAACAATTCACCTAAACGAACATCCCTTGAAACAAGTAAAGAGCTTCAAGTACCTAGGAAGTATAATATCATCAAATGGCAGATCAGAAGACGAGATCGAAAATAGGTGCAATAAGGCAAATCAACTCATTGGACAAATGGCACCAATACTAAAGAACAAACATGTATCAATAACTACTAAGAAAGCACTTTACAACACAATCTTCCTACCAACTCTGTGCTACCAATGCCAAACCTGGACAATGACAGAAAAAGAGAAAAGAAAAATCACAACAACAGAAATGAGGTTCCTGAGAAGAATACTCAACGTATCAAGAAGAGATAAGATCAGAAATGAAGAAATCAGGACTAAAGTGGGGGTTAAAGCTGCTCTAGATTTTATTAGAAAGCAGCAAGTCAAATGGTTTGGCCATGCAAGTAGGCTACCAGTCAACAGCATGCCACAACAGGCAATGACGTACAGACCAGATGGAAACAGAGGAAGAGGCCGACCACGTAAACGCTGGACGGAGGGAATAACAGAATCCATGGGAATGTCGATATACGAAGCCCATAACCGGGCACTCTCACGAAGTTTATACTTCACCTCGACACCGCAAGGTACAAGAGGAACATGATGAGATGAGAGATGAGATGAGAATAATGAATAATGAAACAATCACAGTTGGATACAGCTTGACTAGACGAATCCAAGGTATCTCAATGAATACTGTACGTTAATTCTAAGCGGAGTTATTATTATATATTAATATTAATAATTATATTATTTTTGTGTCGTGATCTACAACCAGGAAGTGCAAAGAAATCTTGAATGAATTAGCACAGCTGATCACGGCCCAATAAATTGGAAGCTGAGAAATTCTGCCTTCTATTACTGTGGCTTGTTTATTTTTAAATAGACAACATAGTACCATATATCATTCCACCCATAGTGGTGAGGCCTAACTTGACTTATTATCTATTTTTCGATAGGATGTACCATGACCTAATTAATAATTAAAAAAGACCACCAATTATTTATAATTATTAAAAGTCTGTCGCATTGCTAACGAACCTGGCATGATGTATATTTTATTGTGCGTGTTGGTAAAAGGAAAGTAAAGGTCACATTCCTCTTTCAATAGGATGTCGAGAGGATCGACTTCATTGCACTGGGTTTGACCCCATATGGCTCAGTCTCTTTCCGCAGGGCGCCTTGCCGAAAGCATCATACAAAGCACGAGAGTCTCAGAGTCTCCAAGAAAAATGCACTCAACTTTTAAGAATTTTCGATAGGATGTGCTGTAACCTAATTAACAGTTAAAAATAGCTGCCCATTTATATTAATTAAATATTAAATGTCATGTGAAATGTTCGTCATTAGTGGAAGAACAATTCATGAAAATGTACTCACATTGTCTTAATGTACCCATTGCATTGGGACAGCTTTCTTTTGTTGATTAAATATCATGCATTAATGTATTTAAATAAGTTTGTAACTGCTGCCATAAATTAAGCAGTCACTTTCACTATTAATTGATTTCTACTTATGCTCTATAATTACACTATTCTGTATCTAAAAGTGAGCAATTAATAATTACTAGGGCTGCAACCGATTAATTTAAATTTAATAAACTTTTGAAAAAGTAACGATTAATTAATAGTTAATTTCGATTAAAGCAAAACATTTATAGTCACATAACTCACATTATAGTCGTATTTGTCAAAAATCAAAATAACACTGGATTGTCTTGTTCATATGTCATCAAATAACCAACTGCAAACAGACAAGTATGTTGACAGTATTTGGTTCAAGTGACCAGTGCATCTTATTAACAATATAACCAGCAGAGCTGAACAATCGTTCACATGGAACTGAGGTAGCCGATATGCACAAAATGGTCTTGGCAATTAATGCTAATTTCGGATATCGTTATTAAGTTTCCACCATTGTAGAGGGTCAATCGATTTAGCAACTTTCTTCTCCATTTCAGACTCCATTAGATTAATTCACTTTTCATTTGGTTCATATAGTTTCATTGTCAATGTCAGTATCATTCGTTGCAGCAGTCTCCATCTGCCCATCATGAACATCAGCTGCTATTTGTTGTTCAATACGTGACCAAGTTCGTTCTTTTGCATCTTTTGACAAACACTTAGGTATTTGTAGCATGGATCAAGTGCTGTTGCAATCTGTAGTATTTCAATACTTGTCATATTAGCTACACGTTCACTGAAGTAATTAAAAGATGCTGCCTTAAATTTAGCTATGTAGCCCGGATCATCACCGGGTACAGTCATATGCTTTGTCAACGATGATAGCAGTGGCAATACACAGCTACATGAAACATAATCTTGACTGCCAAGCAGGTCCATGGTCTGACAGAATAAGTTCAAAACTTAGACATATTTCGAAATCTTCTCCCAATCTGAATCTGACAGTTTTGGACCTTTTTATTGCTTCTTTTCATCTGACATGTAGACAGTTAATGCTTCTCTGACCTGTAGAAGACTCTGTAGCATAGTAAAAATACTGTTTCATCTTGTTGGTACATCTTGCTGCAGCTTACACAAAGGTGACTCAGTACAAATTTGCAACTCAGTTGTGTTTGCAGCACTATGTTTAAAATGTTCGACAATTTTTCGACATCCGGTTCATTTGTATAAATGGTGGGAGAAAAGTTACAGATTAATCGTTAAAATAAATTAACGATTAATTGATTAATTAATTGTTAACTTCCACAGCTCCTAATAATTACAAACTTTTAAAAAAAGTCTCAGCATCCAGCGAAGAGTTCCAACACTAATAGTACCAGTAGCAATCTGATTATATGTCCATCTCGCCTTTCCTCTGAGCGTCGATCATCGGCCAGATCCCCTTGTCACCCCTCGCTGTCGCATTCTTGCCAGACCATGGTGATCCATTTGCTCCTCCGAGGTGTACACGTGCTCCCACAAGGCTGCAACCTTCATTATCATGCATCAATACTCCACCAAGTTTTGCAGAGCCAGCCAATCTGTCCGCCTGTTCATTCCCCAGCACACCAGCATGCCCCGGAGAAAAGATCCAGACGATGCTTGTCACCCGTGACTTCCGAAGCGAAGCAAGCCACTCTGCACGAAGCTTGCCTGTCCTCACCCTACTCAGCATGCTTTCTGAGTCAGTTACAATCACAATGTGTGTGTGTATCATATTCTCCATCCAGCGGAAAGCTGTACTGACCGCCTCCACCTCCATTGTTAAGCTAGATGTGGTATCATATACCAGGCTCTCCTGCACCAAACGGCGACCATTAGCTGTTGCTAAGAACCCCCAGGCACTTCTCCTGCCTCTCAACACCGAACCATCTGTGTATATAATCATTTTTAATTTAAATTTTACACCATTGTTGTGACACTCCCCTACTTCTACTTCCCATTTTTTGCCAACAATTTTTTTTTGGGTCCAAACCCAAATTTTGTTTAGCACTAAATCAGTTAAAAGTCTCTTTCTCCCCCCCCCCCCCTTTTTTTTTCTATTATTCATCTCTATCTAAAATTCTCTTCACATTATGTTTTTAGATCTCCCTCGATTTATTTTCCCCTGGGGGTTACAGATAAAGATAGTTACACTGTTTCCTAACACGTAATTAACATGTTTCCTCAGTGCTCATCCTATTGGGCACCAGTGTCTTTCCTCACCTGTTGATTCACAGGCATTTGTTTAGTTCCCACCATGAGCCCCATATTGGTGATCCTGTCAGTCTTGCTTGCATGTTGGCATAATTATGTAATGTCTTGATTTGTTGAAATAATGGTATACAATAAACCTCACAAGACATCAAACCCCAGACCCCCATTGTAAAACTTTGTGAGCTACCACTCTGTCATGGAACGGCCTACTTTGACAATTTAAAACACTCCCAAACTCTCTTTATATTTGAATAATGAAGACCCCGGTTCAAATCCTCTGGGGTCAAAAGGAAAACCCTTAACTGCACAGTTTGTTGCGACTGCACTAGCTAGGCAGCCTTAATTCCTCAGGCTCAAGACAAACACCCCCCCCCCCCCCCCCCCCTCTCCCTTCCTGCCATACTACACCGCAGGGTACTATATAAGCAGTAAATGACAGTTTGACAGAAGACACGATAGGTTGCACAATTTATTTTCTGGCATACTTGCCATGTACATACAGCAGAAATCGTACAACAAAAACTAAAACAAACAGAAGTCCTTGATGCTGAAATTTACAACACATATTCCCACAGTAATTGAAATTGTGTACCATGGTAATTTTCTGCAAGGCAACAAATTCTGCAACTTATTGTTTGTATCCACATTATTCCAATTCACCATGAGACATTTTTATTTATTGCTATGTTTAAAATATTTGCAGACCATGTCAAATAACTCACCAAGAAAATTTGCCACGGCGAAGCGTGCCCAGCCGCCAACACCAGAAGATATCTCACGTGCCAGATCTGTGACATTTAACACGGACACGGTTGAAACATCCATTGGCGGCACACAGCGTATTGGCAAGATTAAACAGGATCTGCTGCTTCATTTTGACGCCCCTGTTGTACCGGGTGCACCGACCAGAGTAACTTCCAGAAACAGTGGGTCAGTGACACAAAAGTCAAATGGCAGTGCTAGGAGCTCTGTGGACAAAGAAAACAATGATCTGAAATCAGTCAAACCAAATACAGTAAACACAGAAGCAATACTAAAAGATACTTCTACTCAGAACCTATCTGTAAACAACAACAACTCATCTAAATTGAGAATTAGTGCCAGTCCTGTGAAAGACAAATCAAGCAACACTTCTGCTTCCCAAAGCATTAAGACACAGAATAAGAAAGCTTTGGACAGCCAGAATGATGTGTCTCTTAAGAGAAGTAAAGGGTTAGAAAACTCACACACCAAACCAGATGATAGAAGTGTGGAGCATGCTTTCATTAAACCATCACAGCCAGTGTCAGATGACCAAAAAACTACTTCTACAGGCATTATTTCTGCTTCCCAAATAAAAAAGACACAGGAAAAGAAAACTTTACACTGTCTGAATGATGAGTCAGGTAAGAAAAGTAAAGGATTAGAAAACTCTCAAATCAAACCAGATGAAAGAAGTGAAGAGGAGAGTTCAATTAAACCATTACAGCCTGTATTAGAAGATCGAAGGACCACCATGGAACGTATTGAAACTGTTGCTAGGAGCCCATTTCGGACTCCGGATGCAAAACAAGCCCGAAGACATACACTGGAGAGTAAGCTGTTTGCGACACCTGACTGCTATAGAGACGTGAACTTTGGGACCCCGAGGCTGGTGCTGTCAACAGTCCAGGATGAATCTGTGGATCTCACGGAAGGAGAAGACAGCTGTAGTATGACTGTAGCTGTCAGAGTGCGTCCATTTGGTCAAAGGTAAAACATTTTGTCCAAATTTATGCTGATAGTTAATTGCATATCCTTACAGGATGTCGCAGTCAACCACGTCATTTTTTTTTTTTTTTTTTTTTTTTTTTTTTTTTGCTGTTTGTGATTTCTTGGCAAACCTGTTGCTTAGGAGCCCATTGCTTTCTGAACAACTGACACTCATTCCAGTGAGGGAAAACCAGCGCAAGATGGTCTGCTTCCAAATCGTTCGCAGGTGTGTTCCAAATGCGGTACGCCAGTTTACGAATTGCGTTCGCAACCCCATTGCCACGTCACATCTCTGCTGATGTACATAGGTAGAAAAATACAGGTCACCATGGTGGTTGGAAATTTTTACTTTGTGTCTAAATTTTTTAGTTTTCTGAGCCCTTATTTGCAAAAACCATATGTTAGCTCCTGAGAAAATTATGCTGGCTCCTGAATTATGTTCAGTCTTTTCTACTTCTTGTTAGATAAATACCAGGTAACCAAGAGGTGAAGAAAAGATGCTGGATGGGAAGAAAAGATGCTGGATGGGAAGAAAAGATGCTGGATGGGAAGAAAAGATGCTGGATGGGAAGAAAAGATGCTGGATGGGAAGAAAAGATGCTGGATGGGAAGAAAAGATGCTGGATGGGAAGAAAAGATGCTGGATGGGAAGAAAAGATGCTGGATGGGAAGAAAAGATGCTGGATGGGAAGAAAAGATGCTGGATGGGGCATACATTAAGAAAACCCGATAACTAGAAAGATCTATGGTTGGAATTCACAGGGCAAAATAAATAGAGGATAACATGAAAGAATATGGAGAAAAGTGGAGACAAAAATAAATAGAGGATAACATTAAAGGATATGGAGAAAAGTGGAGACAAAAATAAATAGAGGATAACATTAAAGAATATGGAGAAAAGTGGAGACAAAAATAAATAGAGGATAACATTAAAGGATATGGAGAAAAGTGGAGACAAAAATAAATAGAGGATAACATTAAAGAATATGGAGAAAAGTGGAGACAAAAATAAATAGAGGATAACATGAAAGAATATGGAGAAAAGTGGAGACAAAAATAAATAGAGGATAACATTAAAGGATATGGAGAAAAGTGGAGACAAAAATAAATAGAGGATAACATTAAAGAATATGGAGAAAAGTGGAGACAAAAATAAATAGAGGATAACATTAAAGGATATGGAGAAAAGTGGAGACAAAAATAAATAGAGGATAACATTAAAGGATATGGAGAAAAGTGGAGACAAAAATAAATAGAGGATAACATTAAAGGATATGGAGAAAAGTGGAGACAAAAATAAATAGCATAGTGAGGACATGGGTGGAATTGCATGGGGCAGCTAAGGATAGGAGGACCTGGATTGGGTTGTCTGAGGGCCTATGTCCCAGTGGGGGGAGGGGGAAGGAAATAAAGGACAAAAGATCAAGAAACCTTATAGTATTCTTTCTGTGATTTCCATTTTGCTATCAGAAAGCCTTATCCTGGAACCCTGAGATTGCCATACAATTTCTCTTTGACACTGAAGGCGAGAGTTGTGATCTGGATAATTTGCAGACTTGTAAAATGACTCACCCTCCATTTCAGACTTCATAGAGTGGGCTATTTCAGATGTTAAAACTGTGTTATAGATGATTTGCAAGTTTGCAATACTGGTTGATATTCATCATCTTCCTTTTGAAGTCCTTCCTCAGGAACCCACAATGTAAAATGTATAGAGGAAGACCTAAAGACATGAATAGAATTAAACTCAGGTGAATAATATGGAAAGCACATGGAGAGAACTGCACTGTACAGGTAGCCCAGTTGAAAGTTGATGTATGGATGGATACAGACAGTTAGGTAGGTAGATAGAAAGACAGACAATTATAGGCAAGGAAGCGGGTAGGTAAGCAGACAGACAGGCAGGCATGATCTACTTTAGGATAAAAGCAACACCATAAGATAGATGATGCACTAGATAACAGTTAGATCTGTATAGCTGTATATTGTTTGGACCAATGTTAAGCCATTCTAAAACATCACTTCAGTATACTGAATTGCAAACAAGTACTTTGCTTGGAATCATGTTGTGGAAGGGAAATGATGATGAGCAAGATAACCAGTCACCCCATCTCTCAAAGCGGTGTACATTTTTGCTTTTGTGCATACTGTGTATTTAAGCTTGTATATACGTCGTATATTTTGTATTGCTTCTTTAAAATCCCCAGGGAGCTCGGAGATTCAAACACCCGCTGTTCAGTAACCATGAGTGGTAATGAAACAACTCTAACATCAGAGAATGGCAACGTCCACCGCTTTGCTTATGACTTCTCCTTCTGGTCGCACGACAAAAACAGTGTTGACTTCTGTGATCAGGAGAATGTGTATGCCAGATTGGCCCAGCCGCTGCTGGGAAAAGCTTTTGAGGGCTACAATACTTGTCTCTTTGCTTATGGTCAAACAGGCAGTGGAAAGAGCTATAGGTGAGATTTGTGAATGATTATACTGTGTGTGGTTTATTCACTGTAGTTTATTATAGAGCCATGTGCACGCTTTGGGTGTATTTAATTTGTTTATCTTCCCCTGAAAAGGGTGTGCAGAAACAAGATAAGATATATAAAAATATTGATTGATTGAATTATGTATGAATTTACAGCATGTGGCTTATACACACTAGTTTATTACAAAGCCATATGCATTCTTTAGATATATTCAATTTGTTTATCTCCCGTCTGAAAAGGCTGCTCTGAAATGAGAGCTGTGGTTCATAAGTTTATCTTCTACTTGTTTCTCTAGGCCATGTTGCATTCAGGGCAGTCTTGGAATCTATATCTATAAAACAGAGTGTGTGTTTGTGGGTATTTATGTATTGGATGCGTTCGATAACGGTACATCCGATTGAGATGAAATTTTCTACACGTCTTCCTTTCATTCCTGTGCAACCGACTATAATAGTTTCTTAGTGTAAAATCTTCTACTTATTTAATAACATTTACTTTTCCATTTTCATTATATAATGTCTATATAGCAGGGGGACTTCACTCTAGAAAAGTTATTTCAAGGGGCATAACTTTTAATAACATTTCTATATACTTTATAGTCATATTGTTGGACTTACTTGCACTATTGTTACACTCTTTGTCTATAGTTATTTTCAGGCATATGAGTTATAATAAATAATGATATAATCTTTAAGGCATTTTCAAAGTTTTCATAAAAATAATGCATAACATTGTAACCCATCTTTTTCTACAGTTTTCATTGAATGGTGTGTGGAAGGACATTCTTTTAAGTTACTGTGTGCCAGGAGCTGGGCGAAACCACGCCGGGTCAGATAGATAGACAGATAGTCGGGAACGGAAGCTTATTTGACTACTTATATGAATTAAATGACATGCTCCCCACCAGGGACTGGGTGAAGCCGGGCCGGGTCAGATAGACAGACAGACAGTCGGGAACGGGAGAGCTTATATGACTACGTATATGAATTAAATTAGATGCTCCCCACCAGGGACTGGGTGAAGCCGGGCCGGGACAGACAGACAGACAAACAGATAGTCGGGAACGGGAGAGCTTATATGACTACGTATATGAATTAAATGAGATGCTCCCCACCAGGGACTGGGTGAAGCCGGGCCCGGTCAGACAGACAGACAGATAGTCGGGAACGGGAGAGCTTATATGACTACTTATATGAATTAAATGAGATGCTCCCCACCAGGGACTGGGTGAAGCCGGGCCGGGTCAGACAGACAGACAAACAAGCAGACAGACAGACTGATAGATAGATAGATCCCCTCCAGGGCCTGGGCGAAGCCGGGCCGGGTCAGCTAGTATGTAATAAAATGTGGGCTGATATATTAGCTTCACAATCACCCATCATTGATACATGGTTATAAGTCTTGACAAATCTTCTGTTATGGCTGTTAGAGTAGGGAATCGAATATGGAATTGATCACAATGACCGCAGATGAAGGCACCTTATAAAAGGCACTTCCTGGCCACCATAGCAGATAGGCGGTAGGCTGGTAAGACCTTGGAGAACTGATTGTCTCCAGGCTCTGTTTACTAGTTCATTTTCCCCATGTTTGAAATTGGTTTCATTGCCCAGCTATTGAGTTGCGTGCTTGGTGCGACAGCTGTAAATTTAATTCGAAATATTGTTTGTTTGTCAGTGGTGACTGGTGAAATGCAAATGCATAAAATGGCTGTCGGTTGATTTTCCGGCATGCATACGATAACATGTGTGTGGGCTGCTTGTGTGTTTGTCAGACAGGTGTGTTCTTTGACAATGAATTGTATATTCAAGTGATTATTATTTTTTTTGCCATCAAAAACTATCAGATTTTTGGTCTTCATTGTCCAAGTCTAGGCTAATATAGGAACTAAACTTGAGTTCACTATCGTGTTTGTAACTTTGTATGTTATTTTTTTTTAGACCTGCAGTTTCTTTCAGGCAATTTTTCTTGGCCATCTCCAATGCAGCCGGAGGTCTTCTTGGTTCTACAGGAACCTCTTTGATCTGAAATGTACTGTATAACTCTCAGCAATATGATCTTCTTAATCACTTTCAAAACATTTAGATTACTTATTTTGTCTGTCTATGGTATTTTCAACCTTCTTTTGTAAATACACACTGGCAAAGACAGATGATGGTTTGAATTTGAAGAATACATTTAATCCTTTTTCATCTAACAATGCAGAATATTTACAGATCTATCCCGTAGTCCATTGCCGGGTCTATATCCATTTGGGTCATCCCATTATATTTCTTAATCCCCTGCCGGCTTGCTAGGCCAATCACAATTTTAGGACAAAACTCTGACCAAGGGGAGTCAGCGCCCTCCCTGGCAAGCCAAAGCCCCGTTGGCCTATAACCTCGCCGTCATGGTTTCTCGATCTACACTACATGGAGGTGAGGTTGACTTATGTAGTCTGCAGGTCATCGACAGGCTACTAATTTTCAGTTTTCACCTCTTCTGGGAGGTAGGATCTATCCTCACCTTGCTCGCTGCAGGGCCAGGCTTAGTCCACACCCTGAAACGAGTGAAGAGCTTCAAGTACCTAGGAAGTATAATATCAAGTGGCAAATCAGAAGACGAGATCGAAAATAGATGCAATAAGGCAAACCAACTCATTGAACAAATGGCACCAATGCTAAAGAACAAACGGCACCAATGCTAAAGAACAAACATGTATCAGTAGCTACTAAGAAAACACTCTACAACACAATCTTCCTACCAACTCTATGCTACCAATGCCAAACCTGGACAATGATAGAAAAAGAGAAAAGAAAAATTACAACAACAGAAACGAGACTCCTGAGAAGAAGTACTTAATGTATCAAGAAGAGAGAAAATCAGAAATGAAGAAATCAGGACTAAAGTGGGGGTTAAAGTAGCGTGCTAGATTTTTATTAGGCGGCAACAAGTAAAATGGTTTGGCCATGTAACTAGGTTACCAATTAACAGTATACCACAACAAGCAATGATGTACAGACCAGATGCAGAGGAAGAGGCCGACCATGTAAATGATGTATGGAGGGAATAATGAGAATATAAATACGTGATGCCCATAAGCGGGCACTCCCCTGCTGTTTATACTTCACCTCGACATCACAAGGTACAAGAGAAACATGATGCGATGAGTTGAAAATGCAGAATAATTCATTTATTTGTCATTTGCTTGTTTGGGATATGTCTATTTTCTGTAATGCTTCTAGTAAGTGTTTGGTTTTTCTGTGGCTTTGTCAGTCATTGCAGTAAATTCCTTTTGTCTGTCTTTAGCATCATGGGTAATGTCAATGACCCAGGAATCATTCCCAGATTTTGTGCGGAACTCTTTAGCCGGGCAGACAATTTAGCAACAAAGAAAAAGGTAAGTTGGTATTGTTGTTGTCTCTTTTTTTCTCTATCATTTTCCATTTTTCTTCATTGTACTCACAGTGTTGTCTGTTATGTTGTCATATTCTTATTTTTTAAGTATTAGGTTACAATACTTTTAGTCGCCACATCGTAAGTGAAAAATAAAATGTCATAAGGACCCTTTTACACCTTGAGCTTTGTACCCTTATTTAAACCAGTTGTCACTCGACTGGGGGGTGTGGTCAGTATCACACTGATACTGTGGTATTTTTGGCCTTTACTACCGGAGACATTTCCTGGTACCCAATTTAGGCTGGGTCAACATGGCAGTCCTGGTCTGTTTAAAAAAAAAATGGATTTGAACTCATGACCACAGACCCACTAGGTGGGCGTCCAACCAGAATGCTACTGCTGCTCACCACAAGGGCGTCTTTTTTGTGGTCAAGCCATCGGACTCGGGCTCAGAAGGTTGTGGGTTCGATTCAGGGCCGAGTCCTTCGATTCACAAGTGCATTTTTTAAAGACTCCTGGGGGATCGTTGCTGGAGCTACGGAGTTTGTGCTTTGTGCGATGCTTTCGGCAGTTCACTGCGGAAAGAGGCTGAGCCATATGAGATAAAACCCGGTGCAATGAAGTCGACTGCCGACTTTTAAGCGACATTTTTTATTTACATTCATATGTTAAAACTGGTTCTATGCAACATGTAAAGAGTTCTTTTCTAACATCCAATGACTAGGACTTATTGCACTAAATATTCTTAATTTGACAGAATGCAGTTCTTGCTTGTCCTATACTGTTCTTTATCTCTGTAATGCATCTTCCATCTGATGTTATCCATGTGTCTCGATATTTGAATTTCTGTGCTTGAGCCAAAACAGCATATTTTACTTTAATTATACATTTAGGAAACATCTGTTGCTTTGAAATCACCATGACTTTGATCTTCCTGTTATTCAAGCTAAAGCCCATCTTTTTCTCTTTCTATAGCCACTTTGTCTATCATTTCCTGTAGTTCCTTGTGACTTGTTGCTATTAAGACGGTGTCACCAACATAAGTTATTTATATTATGTCCACCAACCAGGATCCCTAGCATGTTTTCTGTAGATCTTATCTTCACTATACAATGAAAATACAACAGTCTGTCTAGTCCAGTGGTTCTCAACCTTTTTTGCCCCCTTCACCATATTTTCAGAACGTCATTCCCCCCCTTCTTATCAAAAATTTGGCCTGTGCCCCCCTTCGCCATATTTTCAGAACGTCATTCCCCCCCCCCCCCCTTCATATTTCCTACCTAAAAATAACCCCCACCTCTACACAGTATACGTAAAAATGGAAGGTTAATATGTTAAAACAGGTCTAGATATCCACATAAAACGTGATTTGTAAGTCTACTTACTTTATAAAATGAATTTTAGAATGCATAACTGTAAAGTATGAAGGGAAAAGCAATATCAAGTAATCGGTTCTTGTATTAACATGATCTTCATTCATTCATTCATTCATTGGGACCTTGCCGTCTTGACAGACGATAGTTTGTGCTTTAAAAAGGCATAATAACTTTTAACTATGGCGGTAGCGAGTGTGACTGATAAGGCCAATTTGCGCTGTAAATGTCCGTTCACAGTGGGTGCAAGTGAACACGTGGTCATTTCCACCATCATGCACCATCTTACGTCTCAAATGCTTGGTGTGTGACTTTTCTGCAATAATTTTCTCCTTTGACTTTATTCCATTTCTGATATTTGCCCTCCATGCAACACGTTCAGCGGCGACTTGCTCGCAATGTGCATTATCAATGCCTGTATCAATCATGTCCCGCTTACACACATCTTTGTATCGTAGTAGAGGCCGACCCTGAGATCTCTTACCCATCTGTAATTCACCAAAAAAGATATCCTTTGGTATTCTACCATCATCCATCCTCCTAAGATGTCCTATCCATCTAAGTCTACGAAGACTGAGCATGGAATAAACTGTCACACAACCTGATCTTTCCAATACTTCAGTATTTGTGATTTTGTCTTGCCACTTAATACCAAGAATTCTTCGCAGACACCGCATATGAAAGCTGTTTAAGTTGTTCTCTTGGTGTGAGTAAGTTGTCCAGGTTTCACTGCCGTAGAGAAGAGTACTAAGGACACAGGCTTGATAGACAAGGACTTTTGTTTTGGCAGTAAGCTTCCTGTTCTCCCAGACTCTTTTTCTTAACCTGTTCATTGTTGTTGCTGCCTTACCAATCCGGATGTTGATTTCCTGATCTAGGGATAATTTGCTATTTACCACTGATCCTAGATATGTAAAATGGTCTACTATCTCTAGTTCGGCGTCGTCAATAAAGATTGATGGTACCCCATGTGCACCTTGTGACATAATCTGTGTCTTCTTTTTGCTAATTGTTAAACCAAATTCAGAACAAGCATTGGAGAATGCAGATAGTAGACATTGCAATTCTTGGATTCATCGCCAGTGTTACCAGAGTCCTTTATGGAAATGAACAGCAACAATGTAGCCCACCGTGCATGTCATAACAGGCAACTAAGGAGGGTTGGGAAAAGAGCTGGTTATCATATCCTATAGAAAACTGGCTGCAAAATCCAACCAACCACTAACAAGTCCAAAGGTAAGGGGAAAATAAGCAACCCAGTCAATCAACAGGAAAGGATCCTCTTCCAGAAGAGGCATGAAATCTGACTTACTTCCTTTCACCTAGGGGGAACCTCAAACATTGGCAACGGAATGATTCATAGGGCAAATGAAATAGATAGAGACACATGGAGAAGGGAATTAGAGACAAAGATGAATCATGGGTGTGCATGGATGGGTAGGTGTGGGGCACTTGAGGTGAGCAGCAGGAGATAGCACAAGGTAACATTTTCAATGTTATGAACACATGGTGGACTGCTACATTTTCCCAATCAGTAAGGGATGCCAGCCAGCCAGTAAGAGAGAGGGAGTATACATCTTAATATACATTCCTTTTTCTCACATTTACAAATGACTTTTTTTTTCAAAGTAAAATCGTATCCAACAGCAAATACTCTTGAAGAAATACTAGGTCACCACAAAAGGTGGAGTGACCAGTTCGCTTGCTCACCACCTTTCCCCAGCAGTATTTGACTAGACCAGTGGTTCTCAACCGGTGGGGAACCACCCCCCCCCCCACCCCCTGGGGGGGGGGAATTTTAGGGTTTCCGGGGGGTAATGTGTACCTTGCGGTGTCGAAGTGAAGTATAAACAGCAGGAGAGTGTCCGCTTATAGGCTTCATGTATGGATATTCCCATGGACTCTGTTATTCCTTGCGTCCATCGTTTACGTGGTCGGCCTCCTCTTCCTCTGCTTCCCTCTGATCTGTACATCATTGCTTGTTGTGCTATACCTTTTATCTTGATGTTTGATAAACATTCATGCCTTTCCATGCTCAAATATTTCATTTTCCTCAATTTTATTTGTTGTACTAGCCAATCTTCTTTCTTCACTGTGGAGTTTGTGTTGGATAGATATCTTTCTTCTCTTTTTCATCCAGTAAATGTTTCATACTCTTCTGTAACACATATATTCAAGGGCACATATATACTTTACAGCTGAATGTATTAAATATCCAAGTTTCACGCCTGTCACTTGCCACAGGAAGTATGGTCATCATGTACCCTGACTTGTTAGATCTGCTTCAATGAATAAAGGTTTTAATTATTTTAGTTTTTGCAGAACAATGTTTTTTTTTTAAAAATAGCTCACATCACATTTTCAACAGTTCTGCGTATCCAAAACTGCTCACTTTCTGTAGTTTTACTGCATTGATAAATGTAGCTGTTGACGTGTTTGTTTTTCAGGTTGTCATTGTTTATACAGGGTGGGGCAAAATGATCTGACACATTTGTAACTTTAATAAAACTAAATTAGAATAAATGAACAAAAAAGTATTTTTATTTATCAAATGTACACATGATGCCATTTTGTTTTATGTTGTTTGAATAATGATTTGTGTGGGGAAATTCAACAACAGGTTCCCCATACTGCTATTGTGATTTTCAGTGACAAGGCCCATTTTCATTTGTGTGGAAGCGTGAATAAGCAAAATTTCCGCTATTGGTCCCAAAACAATCCTCATGAGTTACACGAACGCCCCTTGCACAGTCCTCATGTAACTGTATGGTGTGCGATAGCAGAATTTGGCATTTTGGGTCCGTACTTTTTTAAAGAAGACAATGTTACAGTGACCGTTAACTCTGAACGATATTGCGTGTTGCTAGACACTTTTCTGCGACCCAAATTGGATGAACTTGACGTCAGAAATAATGTTTGGTTCCAACAAGATGGCGCAACAGCCCACACGTCAAAACATTCAATGGAAATTTTGAGGGAGATGTTCCCCGGTCATTTAATTTCATTCCGAGGTGACCTCGGTTGGCCTGCCCGATCACCTGACTTGAACCCGTGTGATTTTTTTCTCTGGGGATACCTAAAATCAAAGGTATACATTCATCGCCCCGATCTATTGAACAATTGATCAAGAAATTTAGTCTATTCCACATGAAATGATCCGCTGAGTTATGGACAACTTTCGTGAACGTCTTCAACAGTGTGTGGACAATAACAGCGAACATTTGATTGATGTAATTTTTCAAAGGAAATTAAATAAGATGTCATCATATGTACATTTAGGAAATAAAAATACTTTTTTTCATTATTCAAACAACATAAAACAAAATGGCATAATGTGTACATTTGATAAATAAAAATACTTTTTTGTTCATTTATTCTAATTTAGTTTTATTAAAGTTACAAATGTGTCAGATCATTTTGCCCCACCCTGTATAACATTGAGATAGTTTTTTTCTCACTTTTCTAATGCACTGACTTAATTAGTTTCTCAGTTCCCATTATACTGTGTCGTCAGCATATCCACGTTCAGGTATTCATTCCATTACAAAGGGATTATTTTGTTCTTTGTATTTTCTCTAACATTTCTTGTGTGGATAGCAGGTTGCTATTAAAAAGTTAGTTGCATATCCTTTACAGAGCATCACAGTAAACCGTAACATTTTTTTGGTTGTTTGTGATTGCTAGGCAAGTTTAAGTTTGGTAGTTTGCCATTGCCTTCTCAACGACCGTCACTATTGAATGAGAGCCAGCGCAAGGTGGTCTGCCGCGCAAATCGCCCGCAGCTGTGTTTCGAACGCCGTTTGCAATAAAACAAAGAAAACTGAAATATTTGTGTCACTTGAAACGTCATGAAAGCTTGAAGAGAACAATAATGGAGGGGTATATGCCTGGGAAAAGAGGAAGAGGAAAGCCAAAAAGAAGATGGATGCAGGATGTGGCAGATGATCTCCAGATGGGTGTGTCGGACACTGGACATCTTGCTTATGACCGAGAAGTTGTCCGAAAGGTTGTTATGGGAGCGAGGTTCTACAAAGGACATGCTACTGAATGAATGAATGCAGGATTACGAATTGCGCTCGTAACTCCTTCGCCTCAGTGCCCGTTGCTGTACCATTATACAATTACATGAAGGTGGTGGGGTGTAAGCTATTAATGGAGAGGTGTAAGCAAGTGAATTAAGTATTAAAAAAGAAGAGGCAGTGTCTCTAAAAGTGTTGGGGAACATTGATTTAAATAACGAGGCTTAGATCTTGAGTTGACTAAAAAGGCATCACAGAATCGCCAGTGGAGCTCGTAGAGATAGACAGATCGAAGCAAGAGGCGAGGAATAGAGGTTGCTCTGGGTAAGGTACACATCAAGACAGTGGTTCTCAACTGATGGGGAGTTTCAGTTTCCAGGGGGGGGGGGAGGATTAAGACCACAGATTGGCAGACTCAAAATGGCTTCAGGCACAATATCCTGGTTTTCTATTGAGCGTTTGATGAAGCACAATTTTCTGCCCATTCTTGTGTCATGTAGTAAGTGACAATTCTTTAACGTTTTAACTGTTTGTTTATTGTAATATGATTAATTTGGGGTGTTAATAAAATATTGTGAATATAAAAAATGCACCTTTTGAGGTTGACAATTATGGAAAGGGGGGAATTCTTTTTCTTTCGTTCGCTGGAAAGGGGGGAATGACATTCTGACATATGGTGAAAGGGTGCATGGGCCAAAAAAGGGTGAGAACCATTGCATTAAGCCAACCTGAGAATAATTTAACCAGAAAAGCCTTGGTCTGGAATCCACGTGGCAAATGAAATAGAGGAGGACCTTATAAACGCGGAGAAGAGAAGTAAAGACAAACATTAATAATATGGGGTAAATTATGGGATAACTAAGAATAGGAAGGATGGAATGGGCTGGCTGAAGAAAAAAGAATATCGAGCCCTCTATTATATACTACAGACATACATAGGTATCGGGCTTAATTAGAATAGGCAACACGTTGGGAAACTGACCACACACACCGTCACAGTGATAAAACTGTCAGCAGGAATGTGTGAGTTCATTACAACTCAACACCCATGGGGCGATATGAACTGGCATTGACATTCGCAGCCCTAGCTATGTGACGCTATTATGGCTGTATCACCTTGCACCGCGAACCTGTCGGCTGGAGATAATTTGCTCGGCGTGCGGCTCGTTATTTCACACCTCAGTAACAAATGGCCGACGTCTGCCGATGTGAACTCTGTGGGCGACCTCTTGTCCGACCCAGGTTGCGTCATATTATTACTATCGGCGCTGGTCTAACATTTCTCAAACTAAAGTGAAAGCTCCAGAACTTTGGTGTTACATTTTAATAAGCGGTACTGGACGGCGGTAGAATACCGAAGGACATCTTTTTTGGGGAAGCTAAGTATATGGTGGTTTAGTGGCTAGTGCGCTGCCTGTCAAGACTGTGATCCAGGCCCAATCGGCAGTGGCAGAAATATTTCTCTCTCCTCTCTCCTCCTCTCTCCCCCCCCCCCCCCCCCCCCCATGTAGCTGTCGTGCCAGCGCAGCTTAAAAGAAAAGTACGTAAAAGGCTGCAGTCCTGGTAAGACTGTTAACAAAATGAAACACCTACCCGGCGGTAGTTAGAGCCCGTTGTCTGGGTGGAATGCATCTAGAGGGAGTACATCTTACACAAAAGAGCATGCTGGAGTCGGACACGCCGACTTCTTATGTGCATAACTGGGTGTGACACAGACACGTCTCGAAAGAGAATTAAAGAAACAAAAAGTGTATCAGAGAATTTAGTTTTCTGGAAATTGTCTGAATGAAAGCCGGGCATGAAGGGGACTGGTCACCTCAACTGTAGTATGTGTCACGGGACTGTCTTCCCACATAAACACACATGTATAGCGGTCTTGCGCACGCTGTTGGCATCTGAGCTTGGAGAAGGGATGGGGAGCTCTCTAGCACAGCCCCAGTCGTACTTCGGTACCAGATTGGGAAGTCTCCACACCAATCTGACGCGATAGATACAAGCCCTACCAGGGTTCAAAAGACCCGATGCGTCGCACTTAGGAGTTAAAAATTCAGCATTCCAGGGCATTCACTAAGCACCCGACGCCGAGTGCCGCCAGTCGTCCCGTGTGTCCACAGCCTCTTATCTTATGAAAAAGTAAAAGTAGTCCCCTGGCAGATAGTACCGCAGGTGAATGAAATGGTAGACCTTCACATATTCTAAATCATGACACAATGAGGGCATGTGGCCACTTGAATTCCTGACGGCATTTTCTTGTCTGCGCAGGTAATTTTCAGCAACATTTTCTGGTACCCATTTTACGAGACTGGGTCGATATACTAGTTCTTCTTCAGCTTTCCGAGCCATTGAGGTTCTTTGCTGCAAATACAATCCGTCTCCATTCGTCTCTCTGGTGGACCTTCTCTTGCCAGTCGTTGATTCCAAGTGCTTGTAGGTCTGTACATGTATTATCTCTCCACCGTCTTCTTGGTCTACCTCGGGGTCTACGGTCATTTATTTCCTGAGTGTAAGCGAGTTTTGTTTCCCTATTATCTTCCATTCTTTCTATATGCCCCAGCCATTGTAGTCTATTAGCCTTCATGATACCAGTGATTAGCGGGGACTTAAACAGATCATAGATGTCTTTGTTACTTCTTCTTTTCCACTCTCCACTTTGTGTATCCCTAATGGGTCCAAAGATGCGTCTTAAAACTTTATTATCAAAGGTTTGTAACAAAGCTTCGTCTCATTTCGTTGTACTCCAGGTTTCAGAGCCATACGGCACAACTGGTCTGATCAGTGTTTTGTATATTGTGATTTTGGTGATATACTAGTTGGAAAAAATAATCCTGTCAGCGCCTGGGGATTGAACCCTGGCCAGTCTTGGCAAGCAAATGCATTAACCACAATGCCACCCTGCCAATATTGTACAACATGGATGACCGCCAGAAAGCGGACATCTACATAATACGATTGATTATATGTTCCATCCTGTATGTGACCCATCTTGGAATTATCGCAGAAGAAGAAAGTTCTACCCAATCATGATGACAAGCATTTCTTGTTCTCAGCCTTCCTCCCCATCCCACATCCGTCAGTTGTCTGCCCTATCATGTCTTATGTCCCCATACTCCAGTTTTCTCCTATCGTGTTCAAAGAATGCAGATTTCCGAGCTGTGATATGAGTAACTCAATACTTAATCTCTCTCTCTCTCTCTCTCTCTCTCTCTCTCTCTCTCTCTCTCTCTCTCTCTCTCTCTCGCCCCCCGCCACCACCACCCCCACTCGTTAGTGCTGCCCTTTCTTTTCACCAGTAGTAGCAACTAGCAGACTTTTTTTCTCTCTGGGAGAACAGGAAGCTTGCTGCCAAAACAAAAGTTCCGTGTCCTTAGTTCTCTTCTTTACGGCGGTGAAGCCTGATCAGCCTTCTCACACCAAGAGAAACGTTTACACAGCTTTCATATACGGTATTTGATTAGAACACTTGGAGACAAAATCACAAATACTGAAGTATTGGAAAGATCGGGCTGTGTGACGGTTTATTCCATGCTCAGTCTTTGTAGATTTAGATGGATAGGTTGAATTAGGAGAATGGGCGGCGGTAGAATACCGAAAAACATCTTTTTTAAGGAATTACAGATGAGTAAAAGATCTTATTGTCGGCTTCTACTACGGTATAGAGACGTGTGTAAGCGGGACATCATTGCTACAGGCATTGGTATCTTTTTCGTGGTCAGTATTTTTCCATCTTGCTATGAGACATAATAGTTTACTATTATTGAAAATACAGTACTGGAAGGCATGATCCAAGGGAGATGGCCACAAACAACTACATTACACAGATATGCAAAAATGTTGCGTGGCTGGCAAATATCAGAAATAGAATACAAAGGAGAAAATGACTGCGGATAGTTCATACACCGAGCGTGTGAGGCGTCAGATGGTGCGTGATGGTGGAAATAAGCATGTGTTGACATGCATTCATTGTGGACGAACATTTACCGCGCGAACTGGTGTGATCAGTTACATTCGCTCCCGCCATGGGTTGTAGTTATTATGCCCTTTTTAAAAAAACACAATGTAACATACTATCGTCTGTCAAGACCCCAAGGTGCCAGTCAGTCAGCAACAAGCAGCAGTTCAAGCAAGTTTTTGGACTCCCAAGAGTTCAAGACGAGCGCACAAAACATGCTCTACTCCTAAACACCCAACCCGTCACTGTTAAAACGGCAGAACTTAAAAAAAAAAAAAAAAACGCCAGCGTGGTTTGTGTGATTAAACGACCGTTTCCAAATTTAGCAACCACTTAAAACTGGGCAGGCGAGCGTTCTTACCGACAGCTGTCAGCCGGGTTATCTGATCGCCCCTAATGTGTGTCAGCGAGTGTGTTTGTGTGAACTCTCCACTCTCTCCCCTAGTCTAAAGTGATGACCTAGTACAGCCACTTACAACCTGCCATTTTTTGCGAAGAGTCCACGAACAATCCCCATTGCTTTCGTTTGTGACTAAAATCGCCTCTTTACCATTATATCATTACTTCAACCCCGTTTAACCTCAGCAGAGAAGTTATATTAGGGTCAATCGCCTGGCTCAGATGAATAATTCTGTGAATGAATCAGCCACAAGTAGGATATTGATTTGAAGGTGATTATTGTCCAAAGTGGGTAATAACTGTAAAATTCACTTTTCATGGTAAACTTCATAAGTACCGCAGCCTCCTTCCTTGGATCACACAAGGAGAGTCTCCGTATCATTCTGACCTTCATCATCGGGTTCGCATTCCACTGACCTTTATCATCATCATCATCATCATCGTCGTCAGGTTGTCACTCCACTGACCTTTATCATCATCATTGCCATTATCAGGTTTTCACTCCACTACCTTTATCATCACCATCATCAGATTGTCACACCACTGACCTTTATCATCATCATCATTAGGTTGTCATTCCACTGACCTTTATCATCATCATCATCATCATCATGTTGTCATTCTGCTGACCTTCATCATCATCATCATGATGTTGTCATTCCACTTACCTTCATCATCATCATCATCATCAGGTTGTCATTCCACTTACCTTCATCATCATCATCATCATCATCATCATCATGTTGTCACTCCACTGACCTTTGTTCTCATCATCATCATCATCGTCATCATCAGGTTGTCACCAACTGACTTTTATCATCATCATCATTATCATCATCGTCATTATCAGGTTGTCACCAACTGACTTTTATCATCATCATCGTCATCGTCATCATCAGGTTGTCACCAACTGACTTTTATCATCACCATTATCATCATCATCATCAGGTTGTCACCAACTTACTTTTATCATCATCATCATCAGGTTGTCACCAACTGACTTTTATCATCATCATCATCAAGTTGTCACTCCACTGACCTTTGTTCTCATCATCATCGTCATCATCAGGTTGTCACCAACTGACTTTTATCATCATTATCATGATCATCATCATCAGATTGTCACCAACTGACTTTTATCATCATCATCATCATCATCAGGTTGTGACCAACTGACTTTTATCATCATCATCATCATCATCAGGTTGTCGCCAACTGACTTTTATCATCATCATCAGGTTGCCACTCCACTGACCTTTGTTCTCATCATCATCATCATCATCATCATCATCAGGTTGTCACCAACTGACTTTTATCATCATCACCATCATCATCATCATGATCATCATCAGCTTGTCACTCCACTGACCTGTGTTATCATCATCATCATCATCATCATCATCATCATCATCATCATCATCATCATCAGCTTGTCACTCCACTGACCTGCGTTCTTATCATCATCAGGTAATTAGATCAAATTGTTCTACTGCCCCATACTCTCAGCAATTCTCTACAGCTGTGACTAACTCTTAATCCCAGTGTTTATGCATATCTGTGTAATGTAGTTGTTTTTTTTTGGCCATCTCTGTTTCCCTTGGATCCTATCTTCCAGTATTTTCAATTGTAGTAAACCACTATGTCTTATATTGTGATCACGTGCTATAGTTTAGTTTTTTTCCCGTTAATCCTCTTGTAGACTCAGTTTTAACTCTGAAGTCCAATTATGAATTGCCCCCTCCCCCATTTTGTATGTTTATTTTGGTTTCCTTGTATCATTGTCTTTGATGGTAACACCCTCCAACGAACTCTCATAATGATCACCAGAGGTTGAAAAAACTAATAATAATTCAGAAGCTTGCCCCAATTTACTCATGAGCCAGCATATTATTTTACAAATAAGCGCTATGAATATGACAAAAAATTCAGGTGCCTTTTAGACATTTCCAGGCGCCATGGTGACCTCGTGCCCTGATGTTGCTCATGACCATAACCATGTTTTGCAGTGCCTCTTTGTTACATGCAGTCTGTGATTTAATGTTTACGCAGTAAATCAGTATATATGCCTTAACTCAGTGTGCAGAGGAAAATCTTGTAGAACATATTCAGCTTAGTTAAAAACTTCCTGCTTGAGAAGCAAGCTACTGTTTGTTGTATCCAGGAGAAAAGAACACTGTTCTAACCTTTCTGTTGTTGATTTCTTGAATCAGGTGAAAGTCAATGTTGAAATCAGTTTCTTTGAAATCTACAATGAGAAAATTCACGACCTACTGGCCGGCAACAAGGACAAAGGTGCCAAAAAAACAGTAGTAAGTACACATGTTGCTGTGATTGTATGTTGTTCATTTCAACTGTTGTGAACCTATTTTCTTCATATGATAGTTTATTCAAGCTCACTTTAAAATTGTAAGGGAATGTTCACATTTAATTTAATTTCTGTCAAACCGTGACTGTGTGTTGAAGTAAAACATGATCAGTTTTGTAAATTGATTAATTTTTTTCCCCAGCTGAAAGTGAGAGAGCATCCAATCTTAGGACCCTATGTGGAGGGTCTGTCTACTTATGTTGTCAACTCTTTTGATGATGTTGAGGTGAGGGCTTTGATGAATTTTTTTTTTTATCTAGTGTTTCACGATGAATATACCGTAAGGGTGTCATAAGTGTGCAAAGAGTGTCAAAAGTATGTTGTATCTGCCACATGAGAATCAACAGTATCATGGGAGTCACTGGTGTTCTGTTAAGAGTCAACAGTGTGCCATGAGAGCCATTGGTGTTCTATGAGAGAGCCATCAATAAGCCTCGAGAGAGTCAGCAGTGTGCCGTGAGAGCCATTGGTGTTCTACGAGAGAGCCATCAATAAGCCTCGAGAGAGTCAGCAGTGTGCCGTGAGAGCCATTGGTGTTCTATGAGAGAGTCATCAATATGTCTAGAGAGAGTCAGCAGTTTGCCATGAGAGCCGTTAGTGTGAGAGCCATTGGTGTTCTACGAGAGAGCCATCAATAAGCCTCGAGAGAGTCAGCAGTGTGCCGTGAGAGCCATTAGTGTACTGTGAGAGAGCCATGACTGCATGGGAGCCATACTTGTGCCAAGTGAGTGTCAACAGTTGCCTTGAGAGCAATAACTGCTGTGAGAGAGCCATTGGTGTTCTGTGAGAGTCAACAGTGTGCTACCAGAGAGCTATGAGTGTGCCATGATAGAGTCAAGTGTGTCATGAGAGAGCCATAAGTGTAGCATGAATGTCAGCACAGTACGTGAACACAGAAACACTGGAGAGGATCCATTTGTGTGTATATAGCAGAATAACACACAATAGACATAATTTTATCACAGTGTCTATACCAGAATCCACATACTAGACATATTCTGATGTGGGTAGGTTTTTATAATTTTCCAATTTAGCGTGGGCCATGCCCTGTTTGGCCCTCTCTTTCCGATTTTCAATGGCTGTCATTTTTAACATATCCAGTGGGCACAGAGTCCTCATAGTATTTCACCTTTATATGAGAAGGCTAGATGTTTGAATCACTACCACAGTATCGGGGGATAGTATACCATTGTTTTCCTTATTTTAAAAGAGATTCTGTGCCGTCTACATTATGAATTATATCAGATCAGTTAGGTTTTGAGACAAACATCCTAACTCTAAGCCACTCTTCCCTATATGTCCTCTCTCTTAACTGTCGACTGATAATCTCCTTTACATCTAGCATTGCACAATCCTTTTGTTTTATATTCTGTACTTCCCATTGGTCTTGTACCTTGTCTAAAATTAATAAAAGCATAACTCATGTAAATAACATGTCTTTTATAGTAGCTGTCATTAGTTATAGCATGTTAGCTTCATTTACATTGATGTGCTGTTATTTCAGATATGTTCACACATTGTAATATATAGTTAGATTTATTGTAGATGTTTAGATTTTTTTAAGGCTTTTGTGGGCAAGTTAAGAGGGGGCCATAAACTGAAAACTTAAAGACACGTGACAAACTTGATGGGAAAAGAGCAAAGGAAGGCAGAGATAAATATCTAGATGGCTTGTCCAAATGGCATTATAAGGACTAGAACGCAGACCTAATCCGGGTCTTTCAGTGATCATGTGTATGTTGAACCATGACTGCCCCAGGCTTATCAGCATTATCTTTGATAACGATGATATTTTGTGTTCCTTATCTATGTTATTCATATCCTCTTGAAGGGGTGGATCACTCTTGGCAACAAGAACCGCGCCACCGCAGCCACGGGAATGAACGACAAGAGCAGCCGGTCACATTCTGTGTTCACTATAGTCCTTACACAGACACGGGTAAATATCTCTTTGATTTTTGTGTTGCCTGTTGTGTGTTGTTTCTTGTTTATTTATATTACACCATACCTACCATAGCTAGCTTGTGCCGGGAGAGTCTTGTAAATGCTGAAAAAAAAAAAGGCTGGCTAAACAGGCATTCTGTGGGCTGTTTTTTACAAACCCCAAACCTTGTTAGGGAAGACAGTGAGGAGAAACATGTGAGGCAGACATCACCGCTATGTTGTGATGGTTGTATTTTGTGCTGTGTATTCTGTGGTGATTGTACTGTGTTATGCATTGTGATTGTTGTTCTGTGTGCTATATTTTTGGTGGCTGTACTGCATATTGTATATTGTAATTGTTCTGTGTGCTATATTTTGTAGTGGTTGTACTGTACATTGTATACTTTGTAGTGGTTGTACTGTATATTGTACACTTTGTAGTGGTTGTACTCTGTTATATGTGATTGTTGTTCTGTGTGCTATATTTTGAAGTGATGGTACTGTATTTTGAATATTGTCAATATTTTGTTCGTGTGTGATGTACATTTTGTTATGCTTGTACTGTGTTTTGAGTTTTGTGATAAATTGTACCATATGTTGTATCTTGTAAAGGTGTTGTATGCTGTAATGGCTACCACCTGCTGAAGTTTGTAATAATATGACATGTGTATTTGACATTTTAAAAACATTCAATCTAGCCCCATATTTGTGTAGACCAGTTGTCCTTCCATGGGGGATGTCGTTAAAATCATGCCGGAGGTCTTCACTTCCCAAGACATTTCCTGATATTAAATTTAGACCAGGTCAACTTGATTTTTTAAAGTAATTTTTAATCTTTGGGCCAATTTTTAAAAAATCCGCCTTGATGGGAACTTGAACCCATAACCACTGGGCTGACATGCAAGGATGCTAGCCACTGTGCTACCGCAGCTCCAAGATTTGATACATGCCACATTTTATATTATTTACGGTTCCTTAGGATAGAGACATTAATTGTACGTAGTAAAATACTGGACAAGAGAATCAGAGGAAAACAGCAAGATGTATTTGCACAGATGAAACAGGAGGGCAACAAATAATGATATAAGCAACATCAACTTCATTAAAATATCTGATAACAGAGAGGAGTGGAGAGTCATGGTCACTAATGCCTGCTGCAGACCAGCCACCTGAAGAAGAATTTGACTCCAGGAATTGTTTAAACTTTAGGTTGATTGGGATGACCCTGGGTGACTTGAGTTCTCATTTCTGAGTCGGCTCTGTTGACATTCATGTTGTCTCAGCAATGAAATGGGCTTGCCTCTGTTGGAGTGAGGCTGGTGTTTAGCCTTTCCTTCAGATCCGAAATTGATCTGTCATCTCGAAAGGGACTCCCCTTCCCGTTTACAAATGTAGGAGCCAGAGGGGTGTGCAGTGCTGGTACTTGAGTACCACTTTACAGCTGCGGAGAGACATGTCGAGCCTTGGAATGTTAGACTGTAGCCCAGTCTGTGGATTCTGCTACACAATGAACAGCTGGCCCTAGATCATGGACAGTATATGTACAGGTCAGGGTGTGGTGAACTGTGCAACCTCAATGGATCTGTAAGAATAGGGAAAATGACACTAATGTAACAATAGACTGAGACAGGAGGAGTTAAAGTACTAATTGGAGAAGAGAAGTTAATGAAACAACTAACTGAAACAAGTTGAGGTAATAATTGAACAGAAAAGTTAATGTAGCAACTGATTGGGGCAGAAGTTGAAGTAATAACTGAGTGGAGAAGTTAATGTGGGAACGATTAGTAGTATGACTCTTTGCTGGCTGTTGAACAAGGCGCGGAGTGCATATGGGAATGTCCTGAGTGCAGTGGTGTCGGTTCTAAACTAAACTCAACTCCAGCTGTAACAACTGGAATGGGCTGAAGTTAAAGTAATAATTGAGTAGAGAAATTAATGTAACAACTGGAGTGGGCTGACATTAAAGTAATAATTGGAGTAGAGAAGTTAATGTAACAACTAATTTAAATTGAAGTTGAAGTATTTATTGATTAGAGAAGTTAATGTTACAACTAATTGAAACAGAAGTTGAAATAATAATTGAGTAGACAAATTAATGTAACAACTGGAGTGGGCTGAAGTTAAAGTAATAACTGGAGTAGAGAAGTTAATGTAACAATTAATTGAAGTTGAAGTAATGATTGAGTAAAGAAGTTAATGCAACACATGACTAGGACAGAAGTTGCGACAGGTTATGACTGAGTAGAGAAGTTAATGTAACACCTGATTAGGACAGAAAGACAAGCATATCATATTTGGAGTAACTAATGTACAATGAGTGGTAAGAGTTGCATGTCCTTTACAGGACATCACAGTCAGCCCCTGCATGTTTTGGATGTTTGTGATTCACTAGGCAATTTTACATTCACTAGTTTGACATTGCTTTCACCATTGTGAAAATCAATGCAAAGCGATCTGCTTTCAAATTTGAATTTGAACCCTGTATATCTGAACTGCACACAGTGAACAACTGGGGTTAGAATTAAATTATAAAAAGACAGATTATGGTCGTCACTAGGAAAAAAGAAATACCACAATGTAATATACAAGTAAATGGGCAATATTCTTCAACAAGTGAATCGGTACAATTATCTCGGAACAGTCATAACATCTGATGGGAAATGCCTTGAAGAGATTAGAACAAGAATCACCATGGCGAAAGTAGCAAGATGAAAAACATACTGACCAATAAAAAGATGTCAATGGAAACGAGAAAAATAGTGTTCGGGTGCTACATAGAACCTCTTCTTTTGTATGGATGTGAAACTTGGACAATGAGCAGTCAAGCTGAAAAACATCTGATAGCTGTAGAAATGTGGTTTCTGAGGAAAATGCAAAGAATACCATGGACAGACAGAAAAACCAATGTCCAAGTACTACATGAAACAAATGAAAATCGTAAATTGATTAGGGAAATTAGACGTAGACAGTCAAAATATTTTGGGCACGTTGTGAGAAGAAATTAATTGGAGAACTTGATGACAACTGGCAAGATTAAAGGGAACAGACCAAGGGGAAGACTGAGAAGTAAATACCTGGATGACTTGACCACGTGGCATGGTCGAGACAAGAACACTGAGCTGATCCACGACTCTGGTGATCAAGTGAAATGGTGAATCATGACTGCCCACGCTTTCCAGCATGGCACTTGATGGATGGATGGATGTCCGAATTGCGAAATTGCGTTTACTACCAGCTGTGGCGAAGGAGTTACTAATGTTATTTGCAATCCTGCTCACCATGTTAGAAACTCAGGTGCAGGCGATTTACAATGGTCTGAGTGCCGGTCATTCAGAAAGCAATGGCCGTGAACATAAACTTGCCAAGAAATCACATCAAACAACAAGTGCTAGGGTTGACTGCAATATCTGATAAAGTATATGCAACTAACTAACCCATAAGCCACAGACACTGACGACAGTAATAACCGAGTAGAGGAATTAATGCTGAACCAGAACACAAGAAGTTTTGACAAGTAAATTGTGTATGAAGTAACTAATGTACCGCGAGTATCTTGGTACAGAATTAGGGAATTTGTGGTCTAGTAACTGAAACTTAATGTTTCAGACTGAGAACATCGAAGGCCATGAGCATGACCACAGTGTCAACAGTAAAATTAATCTGGTCGATTTGGCTGGCAGTGAGAGACAGTCTATGGCCAACACTACCGGAGAGCGGCTCAGGGTATGTATCTTTATGTTTCTAATCATCATCATCATCATTGTATCTCACATGAAAGATTAGGGGTAACTAACTATTTGATGAATAAGCTATTCCAGTTCTTGGCTTAGCTTTCATGATACATTCTGAAGTCTGATAATAAACACAAGTAATGAGTAGGAAGCCAAATCTTTCAATGTCTTTATGAACAAACCAAAAAAAACACACAACTAAAACAGACAAAAAACAAGAACACTTTAACCCAGAATATGAAAAGTAATTTGATCAACACAAAAACTGAATGGAAGACCAGTAACGTTTTCCATTCCTAGTTTTTATGTTGATTGGATTACCTTTCAGATCAGGAGTTAAGTATTCTTCTTGTTTATATTTGTTGTTTTATTTTTCTTATTCATTGATAAAGATTTAAATCAAAACATTTGCCTGCCTCTGTGTGTGTTTCTATTTGACCTCCAGTATCAGCTTAGCAGCCAGCCCCTTTTTTTAAAGTACCTTGTATATTCTACTAGACTGGTTCCTGACTTGTGTTGATATCTATCCATGTATTTCTTTGACATTCTCTATCTTTGATTTTCCCCTCCATGATGGTTTTCTCTAGATTGTTATGTTGTTTGATGTAAACCAGTTGTAATGTAGGTCTTACATTGATTTTCTCTAGTTAATTACGTTCTTTGATATAAACCAGTTGTAATATAGCTCTCATGTTTTCAATAGATTATATTGTTATAGTATGTCCACATTTGTTCGCCGCACTATAAACATCCATATCTCAGTAACCAATTGAAGGAAAATTATGAGATTTAGTATATAACCTTATCATTATGTCCACCCAACGAAAATTTTTGTTCTGGAGATTTTACAGCAGATTTCAAAGTTTGTTTATATGCGGTATATAATTTACGTGTCTGAGATTAAATTCATAATTTTAAATGTATTACAGCGTAGCCAGACAATCAGCGCTCAAATGCTGAATATCGTAGTGTTTTGAAGGGATTGGCCTTATGCCAACTACCCGCGTTGTTCAAACAAGGACTGTTCAGAGGTGTCTCAAAATGTGGGTTATTTCATGAAACCTGATTAATATGTTTTTTTTCCCCTTTAAATCTTACCACTTATCGCTAACATTGAAATGTGTGAATATTTTTCAATGGGATTTAATGCGAAATTGTACACTTCAAGAATCGCTATGAAGTTGTACACATATTTTTGTCAAGAAGCTGATCGCAGGAAACTGTTTTATACTATTACAAATTCCGAAAAAAGAACAGTGCATGCATTGGGTTTGAGTCGATGGGTGCAGGAATCTGAAATTAAACCACCACGCAATAACAAAACGGTAGGTAGAAAGATTATTGTAGACAGTTTTGACAAAGATGTCATAAGGCGAGCTATTATAAAAATGCTTTTAAAAGTCGACAGGGTCGACTTCATTGCACCGGGTTCTATCCCATATGGCTCGGTCTCTTTCCGCAGCGCGGAAAGCATCGCACAAAGCACGGACTCCGCAGCTCTAGCGACGACCTACAGAAGTCTCCGAAAAGTTTAACTCGTGAACCGAAGGATGCGGCCTGGAATCGAACCCATGATCTTTGGAGCCTGAGTCAAAAGGCTTGACCACTTCGCCACGGAGACTCCTAAAAAAGTTTAGATTTTATATCCAGGATCCCTGGGAAGGTTAACCCGGTCAACCAACAAATGCCCGCAGAAGTCGGATGTGTCGGCCTAACGTCGCAAGAACGCAGCTCTGCTGTAAACAGGCACAATGCAATCACATCCCCCCAAAAAAACTCCGGATGAACGCAGAAGAAGAAGATATCCAGGATTATCCAGCATTATAAAAATGCTGGAAGCCAAAGAAACTTAGGGTTTGGTTGAGAAAGAACAATAACATAGAGCTATCCAAAACAACTTTGTGGAAAATTATAAGGACATTATCTTCACTTTTTGAAAGTATAAGGGCGGTAGAAATATTCTTTGCGAGCAACCACATTTAGGAGCCTTGAGAAGCAGATACCTACGTGAAATAAGAGAAATGCGCAAAGAAAATTATGACATAGAGTATTTGGATGAGACGTGGATCAATGCGCACCACACAAGTGAAAAGGAATGGCAATCAATGGATGGAAAGATAAAGCGTTATGTGCCCAGTAGTAAAGGACAGCGTTTGGTCATAGCCTATGCTGGTAGTACTCATAATGGCTTACTACAGAATGCTGGGCTCGTGTTCGTATCAAAGCATACAGACAATAGGGATTATCATAATGAGATCAATGGTACTGTATTTAGAGATTGACTCGAGAATACAGTACTTCCATCCCTTGATAGACCGTCTTGTCTAATCATGGAAAATGCATCATATCACAATGTTGTTGCCCAAGAAGACAAAATACCTACGGCATCGGGCACAAAGGAAGCAATAAAGATATGGCTCCGAAGGGAAAATATACCATTTCCAGAAACATATTTCAAGCTACAGTAGTTGTCCCTTGTAAAACAGGCGCAAAAAAAGCAAGAAATTTCAAATCGACAAATTGGTAGAAGAGCATGACCATAGGTGCTTAAGACTTCCGCCGTATCATTCTCATTTCTTCTTCTTCTTCGTTCATCCGGAGTTTTTTTTTCCGGATGTGATTGCGTTGTGCCTGTTTACAGCAGAGCTGCGTTCTTGCACCGTTAGGCCGACACATCCGACTTCTGCGGGCATTTGTTGACCGGGTTAACCTTCCCGGGGGTTTCTTAGGACGTTTGACTCTCACTGGTGTGGTGTTATCTCCCATCCTAGCTGGCCCATATAGAACAGCCAAAGACATCCTGGTCAGCCCTCAAGGGAAGGCAGGGGCAGACCATGGGCATTCCCCGCCATCCAAGGAGGCTTCCATAATTGCAGAGCCAACACAGCGCTCTGGTACTGGGCTCACCCAAGGAATCGTCACGTCCTGCACATGGCTGCTTAGCCTCACTTCCGTATATTGGGCCTTCCGTTCACCATAGGCTGTTCTTCCGGAAACCAGAAGAATGCAGTGTGCAGATGACATCCACACAGTGAGCTTTCGACTCGGACTTTCCGCGCAATGGATTTGCTATCCGAGCAATATTCCATTTCATGCCACTAGGACACTTTTCCCACCTTATTTGAAGCCCACACAGTGAGCTTTTGATTCAGACTTTCCACGTAATGGATTTGCTATCCAAGCAATATTCCATTTCGTGCCACTAGGACACTTTTTCCACCTTATTTGAAGCCCACACAGTGAGCTTTTGATTCGGACTTTCCACGTAATGGATTTGCTATCCGAGCAATATTCCATTTCATGCTTCTGGGAGGCTTTTGTAACCGACATACCTGTGGTATGAAGTGTGGCAGTCTGAATACTTCTTCATACACCTTTAAATGTCAACCTGTATGTAGTTAAAGTAAGCTGCGGTCAACTTGAGCTTGTTGATATCTCCATAGAGCTTGTCCTCAAATGAAGCAGGTGTGGGCCAACATATCTTTCTCTGTTCTGCATATATTGGGCAATCCTGCAGCAAATGTTTTGCTGTCATTTTTCCAGTTCGACAATTACATTCATCGGTATCTCCTATCTTTAGTTTATTGAACAAGTGGTATTTCAGCCTGTTATGTCCTGTGCGGAGTCTGAAGATTGCTACTTGTTCTCTTCGGTCGAGTTTGTAATATGCATCATCCTTCTGGTGGCCTGGATGATCTGATTCCCATTTGGTTTTATAGGTGCTTTTTATCAACCTCTTTGCCTCATTGTAAGTTATGTCTATGTCAGGCTGTGGTAGTCGTCCGCCCTCTTTTGCCAGTCTGTCAGCCTCTTCATTTCCAGGTATACTGCAATGTGATGGGATCCACTGTATTACAACTTTTTTGGATTTCTGGCTTAGACCATGGAGTGCTGCTCTTAGGTCAGCTATTTCTGTGCTGTTATTGCTCTTCAGTATTGAGACAGCTGACTTTGCATCTGTGAAGATAGCTATTTGCTTCTCTTTATTTTCCTCCATCAAGAGCATTTCTGCTGCAGTTTTCAGAGCCTCTACCTCTGCTTTGAAGTTACTTGAAAACTTTCCAGTTGCCACTGAATGTGTTTTTTTCACTCCATTTTTTAAATTTAGGAGAATTCCTCCTCCTCCTTTCTCTATTGAATTTTTGGCTGATCCATCTGTATATGCATGGGTCCAATTGCTGCTTGGGTAATGTTCTTTAATGTAGTTTAGGGTTATTTCTCTTCTTTCGGTTTCATGCTGAGTGTTCTTTTTCTCAATACCAGGAATGTTTTCTATCATCTCAGGCAGTTGCTGCTGTCTCCAAGCTGGGAAGTTGTGTGCATAGTAAATGGGCTTGACTGTTGATTTGTTAAGTATGGGATCTGCCCTAATCTTTCGTTTTGCAGTTTCTACAAAGTTGCTACGCTTCAGTCTTCCTTTTCCAAAACCATTAAACCTGTTATACATAGGGTGGTCTGTCATTCTTCTAAATTTTTCTGCTTGTTGCTGGGCTCTGCTATCTCTTCTGTCCTGCATTGGTTGTAAACAAGTGCTCTTTTCTAGTTCATTAATAGGCGTTGTCTTCAGGCTTCCAGTTATGATTCGCATACCTTGGTTTTGGACTCTACTTATTTTGTTAAAGTTTGACTTAGCTGCTGTTGCCCAAGCTGCAATGCCATATTCCAGTACTGACCTCACCCGTCCAGTATATAGCTTCTTGAGAACTTTCTCATCTGCTCCCCACGTTGTACCAGCAAGCTTTTTCATGATTGCCATTCTTTGCCTTGCTCTTGTTCGATTTTTCTCAACCTGTGTTTTCCATGTCAGGCGACGATCAAAGGTGACTCCGAGATAGTTTGGATTTTCTTCATGGCGCAATATTTTTCCATTCAATACCAGCTTAGGTTGCTGAGTTTTATTTGAGAGGGAGAACACTGTGCATGTTGTTTTCTCCTCACTTATCTTCACTAGCCATGATTTTGACCAGTCCTCTAGTGCTAATAGGGCTTGCTGTATTCTGCTGTTAGCTGTACTAATATATTCTTCAGATTTCCATATGGCTAGGTCATCTGCAAAGGATGATGTGTGTACTCTGGCTGGAAAATTTTCCGTGATGTCGTTTATATATGCTAGGAATAATGTTGGTGAAAGAACTCCTCCTTGGGGGACACCTTGCTCCAACAGCATCATTTTGCTGGTTTGTCCTTGAACTTTTGTCCTGGCAGTTCTGTTCTCAAGGTAGTGGCTGATCCATTTGTACATTTTCCCACAAACATGCATTTTTGAAGTTTTACTTTCAGTCCTTCCTTCCATACTTTATCAAATGCTTTTTCTAAATCTATCCAGACCGCTAGTGTGTGCGTTTTCTCTTGGAAGGCATCCTCTATTTCCTGAGCTATATAGGTTATTTGATCTTCAGTGGATCTGTACTTTCTGAATCCTGCTTGGTGTGGTGTTAAGAGTTTGTTTTCTTCCAGATGCCATGTTAGCCTGCCATTGATAATGCGTTCCATTAATTTTCCTACACAGCTAAGTAGACTGATAGGTCGATAGCCATTTGGTTCTTCCAGGTATTTTTCTTTCTTTGGGACTGGTATTAGTATAGCTTCCTTCCATGCCTGTGGGACTATTCCCCTCTTCCAGCTGTAATTTAGGACTGCTAGTAGTTTCTTTTTTGCCTTTGTCCCTAGTCCTATTAGCATTTCATTTGTGATTCCATCCTTTCCTGGTGATTTCTTCTTTTTTAGGGTATTCATTGCCTGTTCCATTTCTTCCATTGTTAGATTTGCCATCATATATTCTGCTGCTGTCTCTGTATTACTAGGATGTATCTGTTTATCTTTGATTGCTTTCTTCTGTTCGGTTGTAATATCAATGTGGTTTGCACTGGCATAGTGTTCCATTAGTGCATTTGCAGCCTTTTTTCCTGTAAGCAAGGCATTTCCTTGTTTAATTGTTATTTGTTTGTTTCTAGGTCCTTCATTGTTCATAGCTTTCACTAGTTTCCATAGTTTGTTTCCATCCCTGTCAAAATTCAGGTTTTCTGTTTTTTCCCTCCAACAATCTCTTGTTGTTTGATTTACTGTTCTTTTATATTTTGCTGAGATGGCTTTGAGAGAGATGTTCGCTTCAATTGTTTGTTCTCTCTCTGCTGTCTTCCTGGCATCTTCAACTTTGTCCTCCAAACTTTGTAGTTCTTCAGTCCAGTATGGTTTGTAATTTTTCCTCGCTCCTCTTGGAATGGACTCAGTGGCTGCCTGTATTATTGCTCTGTTTAGACTTTCCACCATTTGCTTCATGTTGCCATATCGTGTATTTATGTTTTCACAATATTTGTCTGTTAGTGTGGCAAATCTGTCCCAATCTGCTCGTTTGTAATTCCAGCGGGGCAAGGGCTTTTGCTCCTGTGGAACATACTCCATATCCACTACAAGCTTGATTGGTCTGTGGTCACTACCTGCTAATTGGTCCAGCACATGGCGGTCGATTTTGTGGAGGATGTCTCCTGTGCAGAAAGCTAAGTCTGGAGTAGAAGTGGTAATCCATCTTCTGGAGTAGAAGCTCGGTGTGTCATCCGCTTTGTTGAGTAGATGGAGATTTGAGTCTATTTCCCAGTCCTCCACTTCATCTCCTCTTTTGTCAGTATCTGGGTATCCCCATCTTTCTGAACGGCTATTAAAGTCTCCGACAATAATGCAATTTGTGTCAGTTATTTTCATGTTTGAGAGTGTAAGATCCTTATCTGCTGGGCTATAAAGATTGTAAATTCTTATTTTCACGTCCTTTATCATTATATCAACACCTATAATTTCTGTTTGGTTGTCAGAGATCACAGATACTTCGCTGCAAGGTATTGTATTTCGTGTAAGTATTAGAACTCCTCCTTTATGTCCTTCGCGGTCGAAACGTGTGGTCTGATATCCCCTGACTGAAAATTTGCGCTTGGCGTTGAGGTGTGTCTCTTGAATGCATGCCACATCTATTCTATCTTTATGAAGACGCTGTGTCAGGGATTCTTTCTTGTTATAAACTCCTTCGGCATTCCACTGTAGTATGTTGAGTGTCCGGGGTATTTGGTCAATAGCTCTTAACCTACTCATCTGTGCCTTGACTCCACAGCACAGGGGAAGGTGACCACCAGTAGTCATGGGTGGACCCCCTCGAGGCAGGGGGCCCGGCACTATCACCGCCTGATGGGACTTCACGGGATTAGCACCATAACGATTAATTTTCATCTGTGGCATCATGAAATGATAAAGTTACGTTGCACTTCTTTGTCAAGCCTGTGGCTCAGTACATCCGATTTCGACAAGCATTTTTCGGGATGCTTTCCCTAGCCTTTGACTGTCCCCAGTCTACCTACAAGGCAGCAGGTTTGTGCGTCACTTCGTCTGGTCCCTCTCCCTTGACCTGTCCGACATGGGTGACCCTACCAGTAGCTGCGCTACCGTCGGCATAGCTCTTGGGGTCATTGGGACGCTCAAGCCCCTCTACCTCGTCAAGGTGGACGCACGGCAGAGGGGTCATTCTCATTTAAACCCTATAGAACTTGTGTGGGCTAAAATTAAAGGACAAGTGGCAGCTGCCAATACTACATTCAAATTGTCTCACGTGAAGATACTAACCCAGTCCGCGCTATTAAATATTGATAAAAGTTACTGGAAAAAATGTGAGGACCATGTGTTGAAAGAGGAAGAGGACTATTGGAGAAAGGATGGATTGAATTTTATGCAACCGAGAGCAATCATCAACCTACTGGAATCGTCCGACACAGATTAAGGTCTGAGCAGATCGCAGACCTTAATCTACGTACACACTTACTGGGATATTTTGCTCCAACTATTCAGACCAATTGCAGGCCCTAAACATTACAGCATCAGCATAATGTCAATGGCAACAGTTTGTATTCCACAGTGATGAATTTTCAATTCCGCAAGCCCTCAGCGGTGACAAACAACTGTATTGAAACACACACGCGCGCGCACACACACACACACACACACACAACGCATTGAATACCAACAGAAGAGTAATATTGCGGTGGAAACTGACATATTGTGGCATAACAAGAAACGTGAGAGCAAACACGTTGTCAAATTAGGGGACAACACACGTGCATACGAATCAATCTATAAACTTCAATGAAAAGAGGACCAACATCTTGGTCGTTAAGAAGAAAGCCCACTACAGAAACACTGACAACTATTTTCATAGTGCAAAACAGGTAACCATGTTCCGTCTCTGAACGGTAAACAGCAGAGTAGACAGTCTTTCACGAAAGCGGGTCTGTCACCCATGTGTACATGTGAACAAACTACACAGACAGCTGAACAGATCCTTAAAAATGGAAACACGATGACTAAATTGCGGTATCATTTCTGGTCACTCCATACGCACATTAACGCACAGCTATTTGGAAGCTTTCACGAACTCAATATAAAAAACTAAATGCATCCTAGTAACAGGAATACTTGTGTGCAATTATTAACCAGCAGCTGAAGAAACAAGAAGGAAATGAAAAATAAGGTAAGAAATATATTCCTTCTACTTTCCTGTCAATTTACACATTATTTACCCCATACCTCTATACATTCTCTGTCTTAACTAATATTACACAGTGCACCCCTCTCGGGAGACTCCGTGGTGAAGTGGTCAAGCCGTCTGACTCGGGCTCCGAGGGTTGTATGTTCGATTCCTTCATTTCACGAGTGCATTTTTTCGGAGAATCCAGAGGGTCATCGCTGGAGATACGGAGTTCGTGCTTTGTGCCACGATTTCCGCCCTGCGGAAAGAGACTGAGCCATATGGGATAAAAACCCGGTGCAATGCTACTTTAAGCTACTTTTTTATTGCACCCACTCCCATACGAATCTGGCTACGCCTTGTACTTGTGTCCTTACCAGAAATAACGTGGTTTACTGTAAGACTAGTTTGTTAGCGTGAATTCACTACATTTTCCCCAAAACATCAAAGAAATGTTGCCGCTTTCAATGATTTAAGTTGCTTTTGGACCTATCAAAGATATATTCCTTGGGTGGGGGTAAATATAAGACGGCTGGAAAAAATTCATAACGATGCAACAGACAGTTTTCAAAATAATTGATCGTGAATGAAGGCATTCTTTGTGGGACATACTATAGATGTAATACATCTATATTATCTCTCTAAAGTTATGGCTTTCTCTAGTTGTTGTTTAAAGTAATATTGTTCTAAAAATGCTCTATAATACAGTTATGAAACAGCTCTCACATTATGGTTTTCAATATGTTCAGATTATATTTGCTGTATTACAGTTGTAATATAGCTCTCACATTATGGTTTTCAATAGATTATGTTTGCTGTAATACAGTTGTAATATAGATCTCACATTATGGTTTTCAATAGATTATGTTTGCTGTAATACAGTTGTAATATAGCTCTCACATTATGGTTTTCAATAATGTTTGCTGTATTACAGTTGTAATATAGCTCTCACATTATGGTTTTCAATAGATTATGTTTGCTATAATACAGTTGTAATATAGCTCTCACATTATGGTTTTCAATAGATTATGTTTGCTGTAATGCAGTTGTAATATAGCTCTCACATTATATTTTTCAATAGATTGTTTGCTGTAATACAGTTGTAATATAGCTCTCACATTATGGTTTTCAATAGATTTATGTTTGTTGTAATTAATACATTTGTAATATAGCTCTCACATTATATTTTTCAATAGATTGTTTGCTGTAATACAGTTGTAATATAGCTCTCACATTATGGTTTTCAATAGATTATGTTTGCTGTAATACAGTTGTAATATAGCTCTCACATTATGGTTTTCAATAGATTATGTTTGCTGTAATACAGTTGTAATATAGCTCTCACATTATGGTTTTCAATAGATTATGTTTGCTGTAATACAGTTGTAATATAGCTCTCACATTATGGTTTTCAATATATTTATGTTTGCTGTAATACAGTTGTAATATAGCTCTCACATTATATTTTTCAATAGATTGTTTGCTGTAATACAGTTGTAATATAGCTCTCACTTTATGGTTTTCAATAGATTGTGCTTGATATAAACAGCTGTAATATGAAGCTCTCACATTATGGCTATATTTAGAGTTGTGAACAGTTCTGTATTGTGGTTGTTAACTTGAATGGTGACAGGACACTGTAGACTATAGACCCGTTGTCATACAAAGGAACTTGCCCCAAGTAACCATTTACCAGTTCACATGCTGTTAGACAAAAAGGTAGAGTCTCAAATTTTCACTGAGATCTTATTTTGTTCACTTCCACAATTTCTTGTCTATGTCTGCAATGTTGTTTCTTGTATTAACTTCGCTGTCTTTCAGTTCACTCATTGGTCCTTAGAGTTTATCTTCCACTGTTGTTTCTCTAGGCCAGAAGGTTTGCCTAGATATGTTGTACTTTGGGCAGTCTGAGAGTGTGTTATCTACTGCCAAACTTGAATTTTGTATACATCTGGTTGCATAATTGATTTTGTCCTATTCTAAGGTGCAGAAAAGTGATTTGTTCTGGTTTGTCCATAAAATGGTAATCATCTTGTGCTGGTATTGGTGACTTTCTGATTGATTTGATGATTCCTTTCTTCTTGTAGTATCTAACAGGCACATCAGGTTGTTCTTTTGTTGCTCCTTCTTTAGCAAGTTGATCAGCTCTCTCGTTTCTGGGTACTCTACAATGAGATGGTATCCGCTGTATGGTGACCTTATGCTGGCTGCAGTGCAGTCTAAAATGTTCATTTGCTGTTTAACAGAAAAGGTTAAAAGAGTTTGAAATGTTCATATGCTATTAGACAGGAAGGTAAAAGAGTCTGAAATATGCTATTAAGGTAGAGTAACAGTCTAAAAATTTATTTGTTTTTGATGGAGAGAGGTAAAATTGTCTTAAAAGTTCATTAATGAGAGAAAGGTTAAACAAATAAAGCTTGCATAATTTAAAATTATGCTAATCTGCTATTAGAGAAAGATAAAAAGGAAGCCAGAAATGTTCATTTGCTATTAGAAAAAGAAAGCACTTAATACTTTGATAACAATAATATTCACAGGAAGGTGCAAACATCAACAAGTCACTCCTGACTCTGGGGAAAGTGATTGCCCTGTTGTCTGAAAGATCTATGTCCAGCAAGAAGCGGAAAATCTTCATCCCATACAGAGATTCTGTCCTCACATGGTTGGTATTTCTGTACTCAATATTCCTTGTGCTATTTTAGTGTTGTGGAGGTTTCTGACTAGCCAAGACCTTGGAACATCTCTGTGTGATGTAGCCTATCCACAGACTTGGGTCCCCAGTCTGGTTAACTTTTCAAGGAACCTCTCTACAACAGTCCCTGTGGTGTTAGATGGTAATTGGTACTTTGATATAAAATTAGACAAAAAGTCTTTACACCAAACCGACTCTAATAAACGCGAGCCCTTTTCAGGGCTCAGAAGATTGTCAGTCCACTGGGCTTAAGAATGAACAAATTAACTCTTTTGGTGCCAAACAAAAATTGGGTCCTGACCAAATAAAAATTCATGGCAGAAAATTTGAAGTAGGGGTGTGTCACAATAATGCTTTTAAAAAGGTAGCAGATATATTGTATTATATATCAAATTAAAGGGGATTGCACAGGGAACATGACAGTGTTAATAATTAATTGATAGGTTAGAAATATAATGACAATAATGAGAGGTTTAGTAATAATAATTGAAATTAAAAAGGTAAAAGTTATTTGAAAATTTCACTTACAGAGGCGTTATTTATAATCCACTGCAGCTAATCCAGTTAAATTTGCTGAATATTGTTACACACACCACTTTCGTTCAATAATATCACAAGAACTGCACCACAACACCAATAAAACATACTTAAAACATATTTTGAAGCACATAATATTCACACAAAATGGAAATTGTCAGTAACACACCACTCAGATTGTACTGAGAAGAAGAATATAAACACTATTTTCCATTTAGTTATGATTATTATTCTTTTAAATTTAATTATTTAAATACTCCTTAAATACTTTGTGATAGGCAAAACAAATTTAGAGGCATAAATGTGGCCCATTAGCACATTCATAATTCGATATGTGCCATCATATTATGACGAACTTTCGCTTTCAGTGGTGTTTCAAAATATCTAACGAAATAATCTAACTGAATACTACACGTGGTTTCAGTTTTAGAATTTCACAAAGTCCTTGAAATCACTATAAATATAATATCTAGCTTGATCTAATGTCATTCTACGAGGCTGCGTACTCGAGAGCGTTGTCATTTGCGAAAAACCAAAACAAACTAATTAACACTAGTTTAAAACTAAAAAAACTCACAAAACCAATGGATGAAAACGGTTGACCTTACAATGCTGAAAAGGAAATGCTCCGGGTGTGTGAATTTTCAATTTACCGTGACTTAAAAATGCGGAAGATAGCAGAAATGTATCAAATAAACCACAGTATATAATGTGATGATTAAAGGGCGCATGACCGTCACTGACGGTCAATTGTGGCGATGTATGGGCCCTTGGCAGAGAAAGAGTTAAGCTTTCTAGATCTTCAACTGGCCAACTAATCATATCTGAAACACCAGAGCTAAAATGATATAGTTTATCTCAGAAACACCAGAGGTACAATGATATAGTTTATTTCTGAAATACCAGAGATAAAATGATATAGTAGCACTAAAGATAAATTGATATAGTTTATTTCACAAACGCCAGATATAACATGATATAGTTTATCTCAGAAACACCAGAGATAAAATGAAATAGTTTATCTCTGAAACACCAGAGATAAAATGGTATAGTTTATCTCTACACCAGAGATAAAATGATATAGTTTATCTCCGAAACACCAAAGATAAAGTGATATGCTTTACTTCTGAAGTACCAAAGATAAAATATTGAGTTTTTTCTGAAGCCCTAAAGGATGAAAATAATGTATTTTCTTTGAAACACTTAGTATAAAAATGCAGTATTTAATCTGAAGCATCAAAGATAACTCGCTTCAATTTATCAGAAGCAAAAACAAACTCCTATAGCAGAATCCTATTGTGAGTATGTGAAGTGTTAGGACTATCATTTTTATAGGTCTATGTGCCTGGGGGAATGGATGACCTGTCTTCCCCACCCGTAGCAAGCATCAAGAACTGACATCAAACCCATATCCGATGATGATCATGGCATTGCCAGCACAACATCCTAACCAGCATGCTATTTTAACAGAAACACCAATAATAAACTGCTGTAATTTCTATCTTTGAGGAGGCGACGGGTCAAATGCTTTCATTTCTTTGCATGTTTGAAGAGCAGAAGATAAATTGCTGTAGTTTATCACTGAAAGGGACAATTTTATCATTTGTTTGCATGCTATTATTTGTCTGCATGATATGATTTGTCTGTGATTAAATGATAGATGATAGAATACATAAGATAACAATGCTGTGATTAATCTACGTGATTGAAAGACAGGCAACGGAATGCTTTAATTTCTCTACTTTGGTACACATAAGATACTCGTAAAGTTGCTGTGAGTAATCTACGCGATTGAAAGACAGATGAATGATGTAATTTCTCTATCTTTGCAACACATAAGATAATAATGCTTTGATTAATCTACGTGATTGAAAGACAGGCATTAGAAAGTTGTAATGTTTCTATCTTTGCAACACATAAGATAACATTGCCGTGATATTCCTGTTTGTTTGATGTAATCAGCTGTGATATCCATGTTTGTTTGATGTAATCCTGTTTCCATTCTGCAGGTTATTAAAGGAATCTCTAGGTGGCAACTCAAAAACAGCCATGATTGCAACGATTTCTCCATCAAACCACCACAGCGAGGAGACACTAAGCACGCTGCGATACGCACAACAGGCACGGTCCATTGTCAACGTGGTTCGCATTAACGAAGACCCAAAGGCTAAAATAATTAGACGTAAGTACAGTGGCATGGCTTAGAGTTTGCTGTATACATCTAATATTAAAAAGTTATCAGGTTAATCAAATTCAGGTGTACGACTGAATTTTTGTTGGTGTACAAGACATTTGTTACTAATAGTATCAAGTCACTCTGATCTCCTGGGTAGTGAGAACAGATATCTACTTGTCTCGGACAATGGCCAGAAGTTAAAGATCCTGTGTGCAGGTTAAAGTTAGTTACAGTCATCGCCAGCATTTTTGTTGGCTGTTTGTGATTTCTTGGCAAGTTTACGTTCAGCGGTTTGCCATTGCTTTCTGAATGACTGGCACTCATACCATTTTATATAATAGCCAATGCAATGCGGTCTGCTTCCAAATCACTTGCAGCTGTGTTTCGAACGCAGTACGTGGGATTACGAACAGCAAACCGTAACCCCTTCATTATGGAGCCGGCTGTGCAGGTTAACCGCGTTAAAAATCTCTTGCAGTTGGAAATTGGAATAGGCCAAAAGGCTGCTGACCAGATACTATTATTAGTAAAGACAACCTAGGAATAGAATCTGACATAGTTAGGAATGACACAGAAATATCAGATGTTGGGAAGCTCTTAATGCGGTTGAAATAGCATGAGAAATACATTCACAGACAAGAGAAAAAATACTGGTAAAGAGGAAAAAAACTAATTGAGAAAACTGCATAAGCAACTGACCTCAGTTATAACCATGTTACAAAAGCAGGTTGAACGAGGTCCAAGTTTTTTTTTTCTTTCATTCGAGTGAGCAATTCAAAGATGTTGATTGACATTCATGGAGGTGAAGGAAAGAAGTGGATACACTAGACAGTATACACATTTAAAGCTGTACTGGTTACACTGGGATACACAGAACTGGCGTCGTTAGCCGCTACACGTTGCAGGATTTGCTGAGGAGGGGATCCGAGCACTTATGGACTGAATGGTTCGATGTGCAATGAGGATGATCTGTCGACTAACTAACTAACTAACTAACACTGGGATATGAACTTGCCAATTCCCAATGACGAAGTAGCCTCATTGAAGAAACAAGTGTTAGCAGTGTAGATAAAAGATGTGAGAAAGGATAGAGATATTAAAATATAAATACCATGGACATGAGGAGCTTTGATAGCACAAGTGAGTTTGTGGAAGTACCATACTTAGGTGTTTAACTGTAATGTCAAGCCAGAACTGCTCAATGAATCAGAAACACAGAGAATGACTAAAGCAAATACATATACACTACAAACATTCATTAACGGATGCCTCTGGAGATTAGGACTGAAATCGTGTGACATACCATGCAGGAGTGCGGGGGCATAAACAGGCTGATAGACTGCCAGGGAATGCACCTCTTGGTGGTAGATTACCTATGGACAAGGGAGAGTTGGTTGAGTGCCTGTGGAGCAGGTGGAGGAACAGAGAATCTAAAAACTGAAAGGGAAGACAATGAGAACTTTCAATCAGATAGCAGTGGGAACGATTAGTGGTATGACTCTTCGCTGGCTGTGGAACGAGGGGACGGAGCATGTATGGGAATGTCCTGAGTGCAGTGATGTCGGTTCTTAAATTCCAGCCAACCAAGTGGTGAAAGGATGCTGGTGCTGGATAGGAGAGATACTGAGAAAAACTTTTTAATAGTGCAATCCTTTTTCTGGGACCCACAAGTCAGAAGAAATAATGAGAGAATTAAACACATGGAGAGGAGAATTAGAGACAGATAAATAATGTAGGGAGGACATGAGAGAAGCTGCAGGAGATGGCAGAAGGTAGGAAGGCTTGGCATGAGTTGCTGTAGGCCTATGCTCCACTGGGGGGGGGGGGGGGGTGTCAAAAGGTCGGGGAAGAGAAGAAGAAAGAAAACCAACCGACATATAAAGCCTGATACCTTGGATGGAATGCAGAATTTGAATGCACTCAACTCTAAATCAGGAGCATGACTTGAAGTGATGCACTAGCTTATAGACGAAGGAATCTGTTGATCGTCTGGGTGAAGAAAGTCTATCAAGCCACTCATGTCATATGAGGCCAGTCTGGACCTTCTTGAGCATGTTCATTCAAGTTGCTCTATATAAAGGTGTGTGAGTACTTCTGCATACAGAGACATCTCAGCACATTCGTTGCTGCCATATTTTCCATTGTGAGGCTGCTTGTTGTTACAGATAAAGCACCACTTGCTTCCTTGACAGTTTTGCACCTTGAGCTTGCATTCCGCTTGCCACATATGCCGACAATTATTTGCAATGTAAGATAATTTTGTCTATCTCATATGATAAGTACTTATTACATTAGTGTTCATTTGATTGGGACACAATTGTTCAAGACTGCCACATACTTAATTAGATAAGGACAAATTAGTGACATCCACAATAAGCTACATTGGATTCTGAACAAGCTCTCAAATACAGCAACACACTTCCAAAAGGTTTAAAATTCTTGTGTAGAACTTCAGTGAATGAAAAGAACAAGGGAAGGCAGAAGAGTTGATGAAAATATAATGCTTTTCAAATATCAAACCTGCTCCATAATGATATGTTGAAGCCATAGATGTTGATTTATTTTATTATCAGAGCTGCGAGCAGAAATAGAACGTCTGCGAACTGAACAAGGGGGACTGATGAATGAGGAGGCTCTGGCCATCAGCATGTGTGAGATTGCTCGACTCAAGTCAGAGATGGAGGAACTCGGCAAGTCTTGGCAGGAGAGGCTGCGGCAAGCCGAGGCCAGGAAGGCGGAGGAGCTGCAACTCCTGGAGGTAGGTCCTTTATAACAAGTCAGCGTTTTGCATGCTCGTCAAGGGATGTTGAGATTATGGTGTGCAGTCTGATTCTTTTATTTTCTCTTTTAAAGAGATTAAAGTCAGAATGATCAACTGAATTGCACTGGATTCTATTCCATATGGTTCTGTCTCTCCACAGAGTGGCCTGCCAAATGCTTGACACAGAGCACAAGCTCTGTCTCCAGCAATGTCAAAAAAAATTGAGCTTGCGAACCGAATGTCTGAAATTGAACCGACACCTTCGTATTGTGAGGCAGGCTGATAACTCTGTCACAGAGATGACCTCTTACAGTCGTAGAGTTAATGTCTGTCTGTCTGTCCCTCCCTCTCTCTCTTTAAATAATCTTAATTCCCCCCTGGAAACCCTACAATTCCTCCCTGGGGGTGGGAATTACCCACTTCTTAAGAACCACTGATCTAGGGGAACCTTCTATCCTAGAGAAACAACAGTGGAGGATAAACTCTACGGATCACTGAGTGAACTAAAAAAGACTGAAGTTTATGCTAGAGACAAAATTGCAATATAGATAAATTTCAAGAGAAAAAAAAAAAAATTAGCCCTGATCGTGTAACCTCAGTGATTCTCATCTTGTAACCTCATTGGTCCTGATTGTGTGACCTCAGTGATTCTCATCTTCTAACCTCAGTGGTCCTGATTGTGTGATCTCAGTGATTCTCATCTTGTAACCTCAGTGGTCCTGATTGTGTGACCTTAGTAATTCTCATCTTGTAATCTCAGTGGATCTGATCATGTGATCTCAGTGATCCTCATCTTGTAACCTCAGTGATCCTGATTGTGTGACCTCAGTGAGTCTCATCTTGTAACCTTAGTGGCCCTGATCGTGTGACCTCATTGATTATTATCTTGCGATGTCAGTGATTCTCATCTTATGACATTAGCGGTCCTGATTTTGTGACATCAGTGGTACTGATCTTCTGATCTCTGTGGTCTTGATCTTGTGACTTCAGTGGTCCTGATCCAATAAAGTCTGCAAACCATTACATCTGTTAAAAATTTATTTTTCACTTTTTTTTTTACCCATTGCGTCATATTATTTGTAATAAGCAAATCCTGAGATGCATTTACTTCTGTCCCAAGCGATCTGGCATCACGTTAAAAGTCAACAACCGGCTACCCAGCTTGGTGAACCTCAACGAGGACCCACAGTTGTCGGAGATGTTACTCTATGTCATTAAGGAAGGGGAAACGAAGGTGGGGAGGCAGATAGATGAGTCCCAGCATGACATCAAGCTAACCGGAGCTCTGATTGCTGACAGTCATTGGTTTGTTTACATTGTGTGTTTACATTGTTTCTGACATTGTCGCCTGTATTGTTGCTTGCATTGGTTGTCACTCTAGGTCAGCATGGTCGAATGGATACAAACACATGTTCTTAAACATCCGGTGTGCTGATGCCGAGGGAAGGGGTTCAGCCCCTGCACCTGACAGTTGGACTAAAATTTTGACCTATCGTCCTTGACTTGGGGACGTAAATTACAAGTACCTCTGAAGTCAGAGTGTGTTCATCTGATGGCGAGGGTCACTGTTAATAGGGAAAGCTAATCCACACACAAAATTCAGTCCAGCACTACTAGAAGTAGTGTGTAGGGACTACGCTTGAGTTCAAAGCGAGCGTGCGCAAAAAAAAAGATTACATTGTTTGTCGCCTACATTGTTGATTACATTGTGTTTTTGCCTAAATTATTTGTTGCTACATTATTTACTTATATTGCTTGTTGCTTACGTTATTATTGGTATTTGCCTTCGTCAGAATTTACGCTGAGAAATACTTTGAAACAATTTACTAATAGTATCTATTTGATAACATCTTACTAACTTACCGGCACCTTGCTGTCTTGACATTAATAGTTTGTTGCATTGTGCTTCAGAAAAGGCATAATAACTACAACCCATAATGGGGGACAGAGATGGAGTTATACCTAGCCACTTTAGTAACTTTTTCTAAATTGCTTTTTAATTATATACCCTGCATAGTTGGATAGCTCTTGAAAAAACAAACCCAACGATACCCTATTCAAGTCTGTGGGTCAATTTTAAATCGAGATATTAATGTTTGTGTGTAAGTTTATAATTTACAAGGAAGATATAAAGAAAACGGTTTTGACCTTTCCACTTTTTGTGACCCTACCTACACACTCACACAACTGCTGGTCGTCAAGGAGATTAACACGCACAAGGGACTATAACTCTCCCAGTTTATATATAAACACCCAGACACTCAGATGTATACATCACGCCATGCCGTGATGACGTCAGGCCACGCGCGGCAAGACTTGTCACCCAGCGTAGATTGCCGTAGATAGATTAATTTCGACAAAAGATGTTCCGTTGGAAAGATAAAAAATTATCAATGATCCCGCCCATGCAGAGTGATGAAAATATATACACAAATACTAAATTTGACGTTGAATGCAATCATGCATTCATTTGCATTTAAGTCGCTGTGAATATTCCATAACAATATTAAATAATCATCGCTGACAAGGAAACGGCTATTTCCGGCCATTGAAATATCACATCAGACCATGCAATTTTCATCATTTTCGTTTGGGATCTGCCTCCCGACTTTAATAGTCGAAAATGACAAAATTTACATAAAAATGGGTGATACATCTAATAACATATATTAGAACAAACAAATACATCTACATAAAACGTGATTTGTGGGTATACTTACGTCTGAAAAGGTCACTCTGTATCTCTGTGTGAGAAACGAATTTCAGAAACACGAGATGTACACACGTAAATCGAGGAGGGAAAAACTATATAATGTAATTGGTCCCTATTTTAATGCGAACTTGAAATAATCGGGGAATTTAACATCACGGGTACTCTATATGTCCTTAATATCGGGGTACAATAACAAGAAAGCAGAAATCGCCGTAAGAATCATCTCTGGCAACGTTCGGTAACAGATAACATAGTAGCTAGATGACATAAACCCCGGCTTGAATTGTAGAGACCATGTGATTAATATCTACATTGAAAATAAGCACCCTTTAACAGTAAATGGAAACTCAGAATATTCTTGCATGAAATCCTCACATCCTTTAAGAGTTTACTTGTTTTTCACAGGCATTTAATTTCATTGCCAGTACATATCAGCTTTTTCGTGGACTGACATATATAGGCATCTATTTCTTCTATATCCAAGGTAGATATGTTGTGGCGAGGATAAAAAAGAGGGAAAGAGAAATAATCATGATCTTGTACTCCACAGTGTCATCCACAACAAGAATGGGCTAGTGAAGATATCGCCACTCGGTGATGCCCCAACGTACATCAATGGAGACCTGATTACCCAGACAACAGCCATCCATCATGTATGTTCACAGTTGTTAAATGTTTGATCTTGAATTTGTTTATTGGTTGTGCTAGAACAGTGGTTCTCAACCTTTTTTGGCCCGTGCCCCCTTTCACCATATTTTCAGAATGTCATCCCCCCCCCCCCCCCTTCCTATCAAAAATTTGGCCCATGCCCCCGTCATTTCCCTCCCCCCCCTTTCATATTTCCTATCTAAAAATCCCCCCACCCCTATACAGTATACGTAAAAATGTAAGGTAAATTTAATAGCACATACTAAAACAAGTCTAGACATCCACATAAAACATGATTTGTGGGTCTACTGACTTTATATAATGAATTTTAGAAGGATGAGACGTACTTAACTGTAAAGTATGAAGGGAAAAACAATATCAAGTAATTGGTTCTTGTATTAACGCGATCTTGAAATGGTCTTCATTCCCCCCTGGAGAGGGGGGGGGGGGGAATTCCCCACTGGTTGAGAACCACTGTGCTAGAATCTTCTTTTGTTCCCTTGAAATTTGTCTATAACTGCAATGTTGCCTCTTGTATGAATTTAACTGTCTTTTTTAGTTCACTCAGCGGTCCATAGAGTTTATCTTCCACTGTCCTCTCTCTAGGCCAGAAGGTTCACCTGGATATGTTGTATTTCGGGCAGTCTTGGAGTATGTGCTCTGCTGTCTGTGATGCCAATCCACATGTGCACATGGCTGATTCACCAATCTTGAATTTTGTATACATGTGGTTGCGTAACCTATTGTGTCCTGTTCTGAGGTGCAGAATAATGATTTAATCTGGTCTGTCCACGAGGATTGTGCTAGGATAACAAGACTTTATCAGCATCATGTGGCCAGATCTTTGCAAAACATCGCCTACATCAGAACCAACCAGACAGATTCTTCATGCTTCTCCAGTTCCCCTGCCTCATGCATTATTATGCCTAAGGTGTCTTTAATGTCTTGTATCCGATGTCGGGTTAGTTGACTCCAGCCTTTTCTTCTAGTAACCATGAATTCTTTTTAAGTAAGACTATTCATTGGTTAAAGTAAAAAAAAGAAACATTTTATTTGTTTTAGACCAGAGGAACATGGAAATTGGTAAATTTTAGGCATTAGAGACTGCACATTGGTTATTTTATACCAGAGGGACTTTTCATTAATTATATTAGACCAGATGGCATTTTCATTAATTATATTAGACCAGAGGGCCTTCACTTTTTATTTTAGACCAGAGAGACTCCACTTTTTATTTTAGAGAAGAGAGATGTACATTTGTATTTTACAGAAGAGACTTACATTTTTATTTTAGAGAAGAGAGACCTTATTAATTATTTTTAATTAGAGAACTGTTCATTGGTTACCTTAGACCTGATATATTTTTATTGGTCATTTTTCTTTTTTTTTTTTTAAACAAAGGACTGTTTTGATTGTATTCAAATTAAAGGCTTTATTTGCTGCACAGTACATGTATAGAATGAAATGTTGAATGCTTCTCTAATAGAGTGGTTGCACACTCCGTGAGAGAGCTAGCTAGCTTGAGCTTGTATAAACTAGAACAGATGTGAAACTCGCAGCACAGATTCAGAGATTGAACTTGATACGATGTCATTTTTTCCATCTCTAGGGAGACAGAGTGATACTTGGCGGTGATCATTACTTTAGGTAAGATTACTTATGTATATCACAGAACAGCATAGTTTGTTCCCTTCATTTGTATAAGTATACTCTTTTTATGTGATGAAGAGGTTATTTGTAATCCTGCATACTATGTTCGAAACACATCTGCAGGCGATTTGGCGGCAGACCACCTTGTGTTGGTTTTTTATGAAATGGTATGAGTGCCGGTCATTCAGAAAGCAATGGCAAACTACTAAACATAAACTTGCCCAGAGATCACTTCCTGTAAAGGATATGAACTAACTTACTTTTTAATGTGAACTCGTCACCATCATCAAGTAACTTGCCAACAAATTTGACCAATCATGCTTCTCCTTATCCTGCAATCTCCAATAAAGAATTTAAACTTGTGTGTTTTTTCTAAGCTGGTGAAAGGGTGTGTAGTACTTTCACTGTCTTCCTCTATTTCTTTTTCCATTCATCATTCCTGTTGTTGTTTTCCAATCAGTATCTTCTCATATTGTGGGCAATGGGAATTTGGAATGCCTCTTTCTAATGCTTGTGATAAGTTCTTTTGTGTCTTAGCATCTTTTTAAACAGTTACATAACCCATGTACCCGTCCATGGTATTTTCAGCAATCGTCTGTAAATCCACATCTCTTTGGTTTGAAGAGTTTGTGTGTGTGTCTGTTTGCTAATTGTCCGGGATAAACAGCTACATATTACAATTGGCTCAATTTAATGTGCAAGAATTCTTTTTCTAACTTCCTATGATAGGAACTTATTACATAAGATGTTCTTAATTTAATAAGATGTATAAGTTATATGTACTTTAAAAATATAATCAGACTGTCCCCGTCAACCTGTTCTTTTATGTGGACATATTCATACATTCACCGTTTAATATTCTCATTGGACAAATGGCACCAATACTAAAGAACAAACATGTATCAATAACTACTAAGAATACAATCTTCCTACCAACTCTATGCTACCAATCCAAACCTGGACAATGACAGAAAAAGAGAAAAGAAAAATCACAACAGAAATCTTCTTCTTCTTCTTCTGCGTTCATCCGGAGTTTCTTTTTTCGGACGTGATTGCGTTGTGCCTGTTTACAGCAGAGCTGCATTCTTGCGCAGTTAGGCTGACACATCCGACTTCTGCGGGCATTTGTTGACCGGGTTAACCTTCCCGGGGGTTTCTTAGGATGTTTGACTCTCACTGTTGTGGTGTTATCCCCATCCCAGCTGGCCCATACAGAACAGCCAAAGACATTCTGGTCAGCCCTCAAGGGAAGGCAGGGGCAGACCATGGGCATTCCCCGCCATCCAAGGAGGCTGCCATACTTGCAGAGCCGACACACAGCGCTCTAGTACTGGGCTCACCCAAGGAATCGTCTTGCACTGCTTTGTCAAGCCTGTGGCTCAGTACATCCGATTTCGACAAGCATTTTTTTGGGGTGCTTTCCCTAGCCTTTGACTGTCCCCAGTCTACCTACAAGGCAGCAGGTTTGTGTGTCTCTTTGTCTGGTCCCTCTCCCTTGACCTGTCCGACATGGGTGACCCTACCAGTAGCTGTGCTACCGTCGGCATAGCTCTTGGGGTCATTGGAAAGCTCAAGCCCCTCTACCTCGTCAAGGTGGACACTTGGCAGAGGGGCAACAACAGAAATGAGATTCCTGAGAAGAATACTCAACGTATCAAGAAGAGATAAGATCAGAAATGAAGAAATCAGGACTAAAGTGGGGGTTATAGCAGCACTAGATTGTATTAGAAAGCAGCAAGTCAAATGGTTTGGCCATGCAAGTAGGTTACCATTCAACAGCATACCACAACAAGCAATGATGTACAGACCAGATGGAAACGAAGAGGCCGACCACGTAAATTTTGGATGGAGGGGATAGCAGAGTCCATGGGAATATCGATACATGAAGCCCATAATCGAGCACTCTCACGATGTTTATACTTCACCTCGACACCGCAATGTACAAGAGGAATGAGATGAGACTGTTTAATATAACGAAGTGATTAATAACCATTCTTCTTGTGCTCCTGCTTCTCATCTCCCAATAGAATATACAAACTTGGAATATACAAACTTAGAATATACCAACTGTAGACTTGTTCCTGATTGGTTAACTTTGCAGCTATAGTTGTCTACAGAATGAGGTAGCCCTTATTGTGCCAACCCTCCTCAGTCACCCTGTGTGACATGCATGGTGTTACAACGTTACTACTTGTTGCTTCCCTTGTTGTCCCTTGTTACACATGGGGGATTTAACAGTTATATGGTCAACCCTGCGCCCCCCCCCCCCCCCCCCCCCCCCCCCACTTCCAGCAACCTTGCCTTCCATAAAACTACTGATATGTTTAATATGGCCAAGGTATGTCAGTGTTGGAGATGTGATGATGCTTGCGAGCCATGTTCAGCGCTGGTAGAATGTCGTTAGTTTTCTTGTTCTGGATCCATGATATTTCAAGATGATCAAGAGGGATAATAATCACAATTTAAAACCAAGGATGAGTGCTTTATAACAAAAGAGGCATTATCTATACACTGTTTATAAACTGCACACTGTTGCAAGTGAAAACATCTATTCAGACTTATTTAGTATAAGGAAAGTTATTTAAATTTATTTAGTAAACCGGCTCTGTAGCGATGGGGGTTACATATGCAATTCATAATCCCGCATACCATGTTCGAAACAGCTGCGGTCGATTTGGAAGAGGGTTCCATACAAAGGTATGAGTGCCGGTCGTTCAGAAAGCAATGGCAAACTACTGAACGTAAACCTTGCCCAGGAATCACAAGCAGCCAAAAATAAAGTCAAGGACCTTTTTACACACCTTAAGGGGCATTGGGGATCCGGTGCTAGCCCCATATTTGTATAGACCATTTGGCACTCGCTGGTCTCCCTGGCCTAGGGGTTTAATGTCTTTCTTTATAATCCTGTATACTCTCGTGAGTAACGTGACGTGCGCGAGAATCTGTAGGGATTCTCTCCACGTCGGTAACTTACAGGTATGTGAGCCGGTCGCACAGAAAGCAATGGCAAACTACTGAGTGTAATCTTGCCAAGAAATCAACAATCAGCTGAAAGGTGCTGATGTTGACAGCAATGTCCTGTAAAGGATATGCAAAAAAAAAAATGGCACTCAGTGTCAAATGGTAGTTGGTATCATGTTTATCTAGTATGCTCATGTGAATTGTTAAAGGTGTATTCATTAACATGTCATGTGTTGTTTGATATGCACAGGCAGTAGTTGGTTGCACTTTGTGCTTTCTATGGGGCAAAAGAGTGAATGTCGATAGTAGGTGGTACTTGTTGCAGTATTGTATACTTTAAATTTTGATGAATTATGCTTGTCTCTCCAGATTCAGTCACCCAGTTGAAGTACACAACAAAAACGATGCCCGAGGAAGCTCAGAAATTAAAGATTTTGATTTTGCAAAACAAGAACTACATAGAGTGCAAGAAGCCAGGTAAGCAAGGCTGGTAATTTTTTTATTTTTAGACTTGAGGTTTTCTGTTACCGATGATGGTTTTTCTTTAGCTTATCTTTTCATCCAGGTTTCTCTTTATATGTAGTTTTATTTTATCTATGGGTTATCTACACTTGACAGCCTAATACCAGTATTATAATGCAGCTCTAGTTGGTAAATGTTTGAAATGGCTGTAGTATCTTTTTCCTGTATGAAAAGGTAGGGAATTCTAAGACAAAATGATTATTGGTTGAAGGTGCAATCAGTGCCTGGCCATGGTGCATGACGGAGATTGATGTGGCTTATGTTTCTATTGACTCTGGCATATGCTGTTCAGACAAAGAAATTAGACACTGGTTTCTGCTAAGGCTGTCGATGTTGTCATTGGCTTTTTAGTTCGGGCATTTCAATAAAATTGTTTGCTGATTCATTTCTTTTGTTCATCTGGTAACCTGGCATCTTATATGCTCTCATATGGAAAGGTCTGTCCTGCTGCCAACTGCAGCTGTCATTTCTCTGTGATGAGGGGTTTTCTGTATTCTAAGTTTCAGCTGTCTTTACAGAAATCACCATGAAAATTATTCTGATGGTCACCATGGCCGAATAAAAAATAGAGCACTAACTCTTAAACTTCTGGTGTGCTGATGCCGAGGTAGCGGGCTCAACACCTACACCGGTCATTTAGACTGAAGTGTTGAATTCTTGTCCTTGACTTGGGGGTGTAAATTACAAATGCCTCAGAAGTTGGAGTGGGTTCGCCTAATGGCGAGGGATACTTGTAATATGGAAAGCTAATCCACACGCAGAATGCAGTCCAGTGCGCTAGAAGTAGTCTCACGTGTATGGACAAGACTTGAGTTTAAAGCGAGCGCATGGAACAAAAAATGCACTCCATCACTTGTGTGGATGCCACATCCTATAAAGGAGTTTATTTTGAAAGCTGAGTTACTTAATCCTAGACTGCAGGGGTAACTTGTTTTAGTCCCCGAGATACTTGTCTTCAGTGATGTGAGATGAGTCCCTGTGAACCATTTTGTTAGATAGCTTTGTTTTGACTCCAAGTGATGTAGATCAATGTTTTTATTGCGTGATGTGTTTCAATTTTCTTATTGTTCAATGTATATCAGCGATATTATTATGTTGTGTGTTTCAATGTTATTATTGTGCAGTGTATATCAATGTTCTTATTGTGTGATGTATTTTAGTGTTTTTATTGTTTGCTGTACACTGTGGGAGCTGCAGTAACATAGTGGCTAAATGCTAGCCTGCCGACCTGGTGATCATGGAATTGAATCCACATATTGGCAGATTAAAAACATTGACTTGGCTCTTAGGCCAACCCAGCATTAAATGTGTACCAGGAAATACCTTGGGAAGTGAAGGCGGCCGGTGTAATACTGACCACATCACCCAGTGAATGCCAATTGCTCTATAAAATTATGGGTCTAGTGCCGTCTGCTCAATGCACATAAGATGTGTAAACGAGTCCTTGACTTGATGACAGTGCTGTGGGTAAAGGTCAGAATGTGTTGTGATGTGTTAACTTATCTCCCACAAATTCCTCAGGCTGCAGGCAGAACTCGAAGAGGAACTGGAGAAGACGCGGAAAGAACTGACAGAGCAAAAAGATGGCTATGAGAACAAACTCAAGGGCTTGGAGATTATCTTGGTGAGTTTGAGAGATGTGTTTTATTGTAATTATACCAGTAATATTTAGTATAACTCTTCTCGGTTATAATTGCAAAATGAAAGTCTTGTTATTTCAAATATTTTATTATGCTTGTTTATTCTTGTTTTTCAGATAGTTAAGATATTCATATTGTGATCTCCACCTTCAGTATGTGTATATGTAGTGTTATATTGTGCTAATCCTATTCATATTGTGTAGGTTATATATTCTGGCTATTTCTGTCAATATATTTACAGCTTTCAATAAGTGGCTTATATTGTGGGAATTTTTGTTGTTGGGATATATACATATATTGCTTTATCTTTCACTAATGGTCATATGTTCCATTAGTGCAGTGGTTCTCAACCATTTTTTGGCCCATGCACCCCTTCACCTTATGTTCAGAATGTCATTTCCCCCCTTTCGTATTTCCTCCTTATAAATTCATTCAATGATATGATTTCCATTCATTAGGAAACAATGCAAACTACTGAACGTAAACTTGCCAAGAAATCACAAAAAGCCAAAAAATGCTGGGGTGACTGTGCCGTCTTGTAAAGGATATGCAATGAACTTTTGTTTGAGCATTTGACAATCTGTATACATGTTTTCCTTTCAAGCTGTGAATTGATGATTTAATTGAATATTGGTTTATCTTGTATTTGTGACCCATCCAGACCAAAGTTGAGGAGACATAACTGATAAATAATTAATGATTTAGTTGAAAATTGGTTTATCTTGTATTTGTGACCCACCCAGACCAAAGTTGAGGAGACCATGACTAATAAATAATTGATGATTTAATTGAATATTGGTTTATCTTGTATTTGTGACCCACCCAGACCAAAGTTGAGGAGACACACAGAGAAGCCCAGACTACAATCACCAGTTTGAAGAAACAAAATATGGTATGTGATGTCATTTTTTCAATTACACATTTGGGTAGTTTAATAACAGCAGATGGAAGATGTAATAAGGAATCCAAGCAAAGGCAGCAATTCACAAGATGAGGAATATTCTTTGCAATATATCTTTGTTTTGCTAGGTGAGAACAATTACATAAATAAACACATAGTATTATTTGGCGCTCACAGAAGGAGAAGAAGGGAGTGGAGACTAGAAGACACACTCATCATCATCATCATCTTCCACTTCTGCCGTCAAGCGTCGTGGGGAGGAATAATTTGCGTTCCAGCGCCCGGTGGACGGCACTGGATAGTGTAGAAGACACACTAGACAACATAAAATGTGAAAGCTATAGTTACCAACCGGGGTTTATTTATGTAATTGTCTTAGTGGCCTCAACGATTCCCCCCATTGATTTCTAGGTGAGAACTATGTTGAGTTAGTCCTGATGTATGGAAGCAAATCATGGATAGTTCTTAGACAAGTGAGGAATTATGTGGAAGATGTGGTTGTATAGAAGAATGATGAGAAACCCGTGGACTGATAGAAGGTGAATGAAGGTATCTTGAAAGAAGTGAACTCACAAAGAGAACTGGTTGCTTGCAGCAGAAGACAGCCCACTTTCATTGGGCATGTCATGAGGGAAAAGCTGGAGTATTCCATGACAGCGGGGTGATTGCAGGAGACCAAGAGAGAAGATTCTGGACAGTTTCATATGGTATAGAGGAGCATTGATATCAGAAATGATTGGCAGTACACAAAACAAAAGCCTGTTGACAGACATGAGCATCAACAGCACACAGCATACATTATAAGACTAAAAGCCATTTGCTCTGAGGAGGGCATTGTTTGCTGATCTACAATACCCAGTTTCCCCTTTTTCAACCACAGCAGCAAGATTGTAAACATTGCAGTTTACATTATTTATCAGTGTATTTCTGTGTTAATGTTATCATTGTTGTTATTTATCAATGTATTTCTGTGGTATTGTTATCATCATTGTTATGTTATTTATCAATGTATTTCTGTATTAGTGTTATCATCATTGTTATGTTATTTATCAATGTATTTCTGTGTTAATGTTATCATCATTGTTATGTTATTTATCAATGTATTTCTGTGTTAATGTTATCATCATTGTTATGTTATTAATCAGTGTATTTATGTGTTAATGTTATCACCATTATGTTATTTGTCAGTGTATTTCTGTATTAATGTTATCATTGTTATGTTATTTATCAATGTATTTCTGTGTTAATGTTATCATTATTGTTATGTCTTGGGGCTGTAGACTTCTTGGTTGAGACATAATTTGACATTTGCATCTTCCTGAATTTATTTTTATTTTATTATCTGAATAGATGTTGGAACAGAAAGTCCTAGCTGGCAGAACGCGACAGAAGATGGATTGTGTTATTTCTAAGAAGGTAAATCTTGCATTTATCCAGTACTCTTCATCTATAGTTATTATCTTGTTGTTTGTTTTGGAATTTGATGTTTTTCTGCTTTTTACCTTGCACTTTATAGCTTTTTCAGTATTTTCTTTCTTTATTGCCATCTGCTGCTTATTGTCCATGGCATTGGTCTTTATGTTTGTCCACAGCTTCTTGCCTTTGTGTAATCATTTCTGATATAGATGTCTCTCCATAAACAGTAACAAGCTGTCTAGTATTTTGTCTCCAGGTCTTCTCTTTCTTGTCTTTTGTCTCTCCTTCAACTTTCCTGCTGTCACAATATTTTGAAGTTTAAAAGTTCTCATGAAATGTTCATAGCTCAAGTTTACACATGTAGCTATTGTCACAGCTCAACCTTAAAGTTGTAATTATGGACATAACTCATCATTACACCTTGTTTGTAGTTATCGACATTATTCAACCTTACATTTATAGTTATGGACATTACACTTGTAGTTATGGATATAGTTCACAGTTTAAACTTGTAGTTATGGACATTACACTTGTAGTTATGGACATTAAACTTGTAGTTATGGACAATACACTTGTAGTTATGGATATTACACTTGTAGTTATGGACATTACACTTATAGTTATTGACATTACACTTGTAGTTATGGACATTACACTTATAGTTATTGACATTACACTTGTAGTTATGGACAATACACTTGTGGTTATGGACAATACACTTGTAGTTATGGACATTACACTTATGGACAATACACTTGTAGTTATGGACATTACACTTGTAGTTATGGACATTACACTTATGGACATTACACTTATGGACATTGCACTTGTAGTTATGGACATTACACTTGTAGTTATGGACATTATTACACTTGTAGTTATGGACATTATTACACTTGTAGTTATGGACATTACACTTGTAGTTATGGACATTACACTTGTAGTTATGGACATTACACTTGTAGTTATGGAATTACACTTGCAGTTATGGAAATTACACTTGTAGTTATGGAATTACACTTGTAGTTATGGAATTACACTTGTAGTTATGGACATTACACTTGTAGTTATGGACATTACACTTGTAGTTATGGACATTACACTTGTAGTTATGGACATTATTACACTTGTAGTTATGGACATTATTACACTTGTAGTTATGGACATTATTACACTTGTAGTTATGGACATTATTACACTTGTAGTTATGGACATTATTACACTTGTAGCTATGGACATTACACTTGTAGCTATGGACATTACACTTGTAGTTATGGACATTACACTTGTAGTTATGGACATTACACTTGTAGTTATGGACATTACACTTGTAGTTATAGATATAGTTCAAACCTTACACTTAGTTATGGACATTACACTTGTAGTTATGGACATTACACTTGTAGTTATGGACATTACACTTGTAGTTATGGACATTACACTTGTAGTTATGGATATAGTTCAAAGTTTACACTTGTAGTTATGGACATTACACTTGTAGTTATGGACATTACACTTGTAGTTATGGACATTACACTTGTAGTTATGGACATTACACTTGTAGTTATGGACATTACACTTGTAGTTATGGACATTACACTTGTAGTTATGGATATAGTTCAAAGTTTACACTTGTAGTTATCGAATTACACTTGTAGTTATGGAATTACACTTGTAGTTATGGACATTACACTTGTAGTTATGGAATTACACTTGTAGTTATGGACATTACACTTGTAGTTATGGACATTACACTTGTAGTTATGGAATTACACTTGTAGTTATGGACATTACACTTGTAATTATGGATATAGTTCAAAGTTTACACTTGTAGTTATGGAATTACACTTGTAGTTATGGACATTACACTTGTAGTTATAGAATTACACTTTTAGTTATGGAATTACACTTGTAGTTATGGACATTACTACACTTGTAGTTATGGACATTACACTTGTAGTTATGGACATTACACTTGTAGTTATGGACATTACACTTGTAGTTATGGACATTATTACACTTGTAGTTATGGACATTATTACACTTGTAGTTATGGACATTATTACACTTGTAGTTATGGACATTATTACACTTGTAGTTATGGACATTATTACACTTGTAGTTATGGACATTACACTTGTAGCTATGGGCATTACACTTGTACTTATGGACATTACACTTGTAGTTATGGACATTACACTTGTAGTTATGGACATTACACTTGTAGTTATAGATATAGTTCAAACCTTACACTTAGTTATGGACATTACACTTGTAGTTATGGACATTACACTTGTAGTTATGGACATTACACTTGTAGTTATGGACATTACACTTGTAGTTATGGACATTACACTTGCAGTTATGGACATTACACTTGTAGTTATGGACATCACAATTGTAGTTATGGACATCACAATTGTAGTTATGGACATTGTTCAAATCTTAACACTTGTAGTTATGGTCATTACATTTGTAGTTATAGATATAGTTCAAACCTTACACTTGTAGTCATGGACATTGTTCAAGCTTACACTTATAGTTATGGACATTATACTTGTAGTTATGGACATTATTCAACATTACACTTGTAGTTATGGACATTATTCAACCTTACACTTGTAGTTATGGACATTACACTTGTAGTTATGGACATAGCTCAAGCACCCACTGACCAGCATCATCTGTGTGTCCATCAGGTCGTAGATGAGGCCATCATCAGGAAGTCTAAAATTGTTCTGCTCCTGGAGGCTGAGACCAAAAACACCGCCGAAAGATTAGACAAGCTTCGCAAGAAGAGACTTGATCTTCGGACCCCAGCGAAGGTTTCCGGCGCCGGAGGTGTTGCTTCGGTTATGCAGTCAGGGTTTCACGGGAGTCCAGGATCTCCCAGGGACTTGTACAAGATTGCTCTTTGGTTGAGAGAGGCCAACAAGATAAACCAGGCTCTGAAAAGGCATTGGGTGAGGATTTTCTTTGTCAGATTGTATTACCGTTCTTGTCAGCCGGACTTAAACGTTTACTTTTTGTTCAGAAAGCAGTGGCAAACTACTGAATGTAAAATTGTCTGGTAACTTAAGTTGGGGTTGGTCACAACATCCTGCAAAGGACATGCAACATTAAAGATTAAATGAGGTCTTCTGTTTTTGCCTTTTATGTTATATTGTCTGTATGTTTGTTATGTATTATCTTTATGTGTGAGATAATGTCATATGTTGCCTTTCTTCTTCATCTGGTCCTGGCTTTGTGCTGAAATATTATGGCAGGGCAGACCAGGCCCTGAGCCTTGGTTGGAGACTGGTCTAGGATCAGTTACAGCATTGCTTTGCTTCTGCAGCTGGTCTTGTTCCAGGTGTATTGGTGTTACCTTTCCTCTGGAGTAAACTAGGCAGGCAGAGAGAGGACTCATGCTGCATGGGCAACACATGGTCTCAACAATTCAGCCCAGGCTTTGTGCTATGGAGAGGTGTAATCACAAATACTGACATATCCCCCCTTAGTTGTCTTTTATAATGCACTGTCTGAACAGTGTTATGTCAGGCAGAACAAATTAAATTCTATATTTAATTTCTGTATTCTGATATGGTATAGGGTTTGATACTGAAGACTGCTGATCGATAAAATACTATCAAATTGACTTTGCACTTAACTGTTGCCATGGAAACCAAGATAAACAACTGCTATATTGGATGTCTTAAGTGTGATCTAAAACGGTCATTATTTAATTTATAGGCTCATTTGGGGGGGGGGGGGGGGGTATATATGTACATAAGTAAAGTAAACTCTTTAAATTCTGACAGAAGCTTTTAATGATATCACTTGGCGTTAATTTTCTGCATAAATTAAAATGTTTCATTTTCCTTGACAATTTTTGTGGTATTTTTACTGCTGCACAAAAACTAAATCTTAATTACAAAAAACTACTCTGTACATAATGTAGATAATACAATGAAGAATAAGCGTGCACAATTTCATTATAATCTGACAAATTGTTTTTGAGAAAAATGTATCTAAGTAAAAATTTAAAAATCTGGCAAAATGATAAAATGGGGAAAAACAAATTATTGTCATCTTTTTATACTAATAAAGTGATCTTACTGCTAAAACAAGTTATTTTACACATAAAAATAGTTTATAACAGTTAGAACAATCCTGCTGCATATGCAGGACCTCCCTCCAGGGCATGCAGCTCCCCTTGTCTCTTCAGTTTGGGGCCGCCTGTACACTGTCGTGTCTCTTAGTTTTCCTTGGCATTCAAGCTATTTCTAACTCTCTTCTGCATCCCAGATGCTCCTAGTCTTTGCATATGTAGGCCTGTAGAAAATGCAAAAAACCTGAGCAGTGTCTTGGGCAGAAGCAGCAGCTCCAAAGTTGAACTCTCTTGCGGCAGTTACAACTTCAAACTGCTCTGTGAGGCAAAAATGTCTTTAGTACAGCGAGCCCAGATCAAGATGTGTAAAAACTCATTTGAATTCTGAGTTTCTCCTGACACACATCTACTAAGTAGTTTAGTGTCAGACAGCCTGTCGTAAATTAGCAAAAAAAAAATGTCTCTAGTTTGTCATGGTTGAGTCATGTGAATAACATCTTGTTATGAGAAAGCATCTCCAGATTTTCTAACTTTGTATATAGTTTATTCACTTTGTTGTGAAATGTTTTGTGATAAAGACCTTTCAGGTTCATATTTTCAGTTATTGAATGTTGTTGCACCCATCCCAAAAACTAATGCAGAATATCCAGACTGCTGTTGATCGCAAAAGATAGATCCCCATCATAACTTCTTGCAGCTAGGTATCTTCCACAAAATACTTCTTCACAACAAGATCAATAAACCTTTGCATGCACAGCTAATCCTTCGGTTTCTTGCTGTCAGTTTTAAAAATAAGACTAGTACTTTTACATTCTGGACAACATACTGTTTTGATGATTTCATAAATTTCTGAACAATCAACTACTGCTCTGTGTTCCAGTTTTTGGTATACATTGTCATCAACAGAAACAGACTTGCTGCTAGAGGAGGTTGTATATTCATACGTATCTCTTGTAAATTGTCTTCTTGTTTGTTCTGCAATAAAAGAGTCACTTCCACAACTTTGAGAAGAACATGATGGTACTGATTCATTCAGATTCACTGTCAAAACACTTGCAGATGGCATGCTCTGTTTAGCTGGGTCGCATTCAAAATTTTCTGTAAGGTTTGCGAGTTCTGGTAGGCTTTTCGGTACTTAGGAGCATTTGCCAGTTCTTGACTGCGCAATTTCTTATGTTGAGCAGATGACTGGACACTAAATTTCTTGAAACGAGGCATTTTTCAATTAGGTGTTTCAATCAGCCACCAAGCATAAACATTACAAAACGGCCATCTTGGAAAAAATTGGATACCCACATGATCAGTTTCAGCCAACGAGAATCGCACATTACTCATGGCCATGTCTAGTGTTCCATATATAGAAGTTTCCGTAAGATTATTGATTTGAAAGAAACAGCTGTAAATCGGAGAGTTAGCAATTTCACGCTCTCGAAGCTTCACTAACAATTAGGGGAGATCATGATCATTAAAACAGTGTATAACACATGTGGTTACCTCTTTGTGCAGATACTGTTGCTATGGTTTGAAAAACATCAATTTCGTAACAATTTTCAATAAGTAGACAATTTGACACCTAGAGTGGGTTCAGTAAAATATGAATATTGCATTAAAATAACATTTAAAAAATAAAAAGTACCGAATCTGATAGAAGACAGTAAAAATACACTATTCCAAAAATAGCAGAATTGACCCCAAATCGTTATTTTTTTTTCTGCCACACATCGTCTTAAGGGCCCTGGTAAAAGGCTGGCGCTGTGCTGTGTGTAATTTGCCACTGGTTTTTCTTGATAAAGAAACATTTATATTGTGGTGTGCATTTTTTATTGATGTTCCTTGGTGAAAGAAACATTTATATTGTGATGTGAATTTCTTATTGAATTTCTTTGATGAAAGAAACATTTATATCATGGTGTGAGTTTCTCGTTGATATTCTTTGATGAAAGAAACATTTATATTATTGTGTGCATTTCTTATTGATGTTCTTTGATGATAGAAACATTTATATCCTGTCATTGCTTTATGATTCTCAGACATTTAGTCGAGAAGATGTGCTGCAAGCAGAAGGAGGTGACACCTACACCACCCAGATTCGGGTCACCGACAACAAACACAAGATGTTCAAGCTATGGTCAGTAGACAGGTTTGAGGAGAAGTTGGCACAGATGAGGGACTTATACCAGGTGATGGAAGCATCTATATTCTACATGATTAGTTTTTATTATTCCTAGGCTCCTGAACTCAAGTACCTAGCTCACGTACCCAGCAATGCATAATGTATTTATCACTCCTGAACTCACATACCCAGCAATCTCATCTCATCTCATCTCATCATGTTCCTCTTGTACCTTGCGGTGTCGAGGTGAAGTATAAACTTCGTGAGAGTGCCCGGTTATGGGCTTCGTATATCGACATTCCCATGGATTCTGTTATTCCCTCCGTCCAGCAATGCATAATGTATTTATTAGTCACTCCTGAACTGAAGTACCAAGCAATGCATAATGTATTTATTAGTCACTCCTGAACTGAAGTACCAAGCAGTGCATAATGTATTTATTAGTCACTCCTGAACTGAAGTACCAAGCAGTGCATAATGTATTTATAAGTCACCCCTGAACTGAAGTACCAAGCAGTGCATAATGTATTTATTAGTCACTCCTGAACTGAAGTACCAAGCAGTGCATAATGTATTTATAAGTCACTCCTGAACTGAAGTACCAAGCAGTGCATAATGTATTTATTAGTCACTCCTGAACTGAAGTACCAAGCAGTGCATAATGTATTTATAAGTCACTCCTGAACTGAAGTACCAAGCAGTGCATAATGTATTTATTAGTCACTCCTGAACTGAAGTACCAAGCAGTGCATAATGTATTTATAAGTCACTCCTGAACTGAAGTACCAAGCAGTGCATAATGTATTTATAAGTCACTCCTGAACTGAAGTACCAAGCAGTGCATAATGTATTTATAAGTCACTCCTGAACTGAAGTACCAAGCAGTGCATAATGTATTTATCACTCCTGAACTCACACACCCAGCAGTGCATAATGTATTTATTAGTCACTCCTGAACTCACATACCCAGCAATGCATAATGTATTAGTCACTCCTGAACTGAAGTACCAAGCAGTGCATACTGTATTTATTAGTCACTCCTGAACTGAAGTACCAAGCAGTGCATAATGTATTTATTACTCATCCCTGAACAATGCATAAACTAATTATTGGTCACTCCTGAACTCTCATACCCAGCAGTGCATAAACTGTTTATTGGTCATTCCTGACGTGATATGGTTCTAGCACCAACCCACACACACATATACACACATGTTCTAATTGTGTGTTAAGTGTGTCCCCACAGAACAGCAGTGACGTTTCTGTAGATAATGTGTTTGCACACACTGAATGCTCTAATTGTTTTTGTTAAATATGTCCCTTCACAGAGCAGCTGTGGCATATGTGAAGATGATCATGTGTTCACACACACATGTTATCATTGTATGTTGTGTCCTCACAGAACAGCAGCAACATTTCTGTAGATAATGTGTTCGCACACACTGAATGCTCTAATTGTTTTTTGTTAAATATGTCCCTTCACAGAGCAGCTGTGGCATATGTGAAGATGATCATGTGTTCACACACACATGTTATCAATGTATGTTGTGTCCTCACAGAACGGCAGTGACATTTCTGGAGATGATCATGTGTTCATACACATATCTACTAATTATATATGTGTTAAATATGTCCTCAAGGAATAGCAGTGACATTTCTGATGTTCATGTGTTCATGATGTGTTCATATGCATATCTTCTAATTATATAAATGTTAAATATGTTCTCACAGAACGGCAGTGACATTTCTGTAGATGTTGATGAAATGTTAAATGATGCTGATGATGTGTGGGAGAAAGAAGCTTCTGTGTCTTCACCTGCCTATGGACAGATCAGGTAAATGGACAGTACATCAATATTTAGGCATGTTTGTATTATCCACATATACATGTGTTTATATCAACATTTAAATATAATTGTATAAATGTGTTTTTATTACTATAAAGCATATTTATATTGTGTCAACATAGAAATATATTTATCTTGATGTATAGGTTTGGTTTATTAGTTTATAGATTTTGTTACATAACAAATATTAAAGGTTAGGGGAACCAGGTGGAGAAAGCGGTGGAACAGACTGAGAATTTGTATGTGGAGAGGATGATAATACGAGGGTTCTGGACGAATATCAAAACTGAGAGGGAAGACTAGGAGAACTTTCAATCAGATAGTGGTTGGAACGATTAGTAATATGACTCTTTGCTGACTGTTGAACGAGGGGACAGAGAGCATTGGGGAAATGTCCTGAATGCAGTGACGTCAGTTCTTAGCTCACAACTCATAAGAGAGGATCGACTTCATCCACCAGGTTTTCCTCCATCTGGCTTGGTCTCTTCTCAGAATGGCAGGGTGTCCGCCAAGAGCATTGCACTAATCACAAGCTCTGTAGCTACAGTGATTACTTCTAGGAGTCTCTAGAAAAATTGTACTTGTGGTTTGAATGACATGGTCCGAGAATAAACCCCCTACCTTCTGATTACGAGGTAAACGGATCGACCTCTTCACTACAGAGGACACCCTCCCTCCCTCCTCATTTCATGACATCATACCATATAGATGCGGTTACTTTAGAATATCAGTGGTTACATTAAAATATCAGTGTGGTTGCATTAACATATAAATGTGGCTATATTAACACATAAATGTGGTACATTAACATATAAATGCGGTTACATTAATCGTAAAAACTCCGCCGCGGAGCAAACACGGCAGGGGGCTTCTGATCGTCAGAAGAAAACCCTTCCCCAAGTATTTCGGACCTTTAATTTTTTGATACTCTCTGGGGGCAGTCCCGGGCGTCTGTCCCCTGCCGTGGAGACGTTTGGTCACAATTGTTATCCCTGATGTTACTTAAGCGTGTCCCTTCGATGTTACCATGTCCACTCTCAAGCCCTCCCTCCCTCTGAGAGAAGAACCTGTGCAGCCTGTGCTTGCCCGTTAGCATGTGTGGTCGTGGGGAGCCAGCTTCAATCCCCCGCCACGGCCTCTGTCACCTCCACTGTAACAGTGCAGCGAGGTAATGAAGACGATGGCATCAGAGATAACACAACTCCAGCAGTCTCGGTTGATAGCGTTTATTGGATTGAATTCGCTATTACAGGTTCGGCTGAATACATTGTAGATAAACAACAGAGGTCTAGTCCAATTAACATTCTAGATGACGACTCTCACACGACCTCTCCCCAGTACTGCTCGATGATAACTAATATGTTCGCTGCCCCTACGTCAGCGCGTGAGCGTCCCTAGTTACATTTCAGCGGGGTGCTCACACGTGCATTGAATGCTAAACCCTTTCCCCTTGCACGCCCATCTAAACCCCTTAACAGAGACACTCTGTTACACCACACGTCTCCGTTGCAGTGTTCCTTATGAGAGTGCCCCATTCATGGCGCCGTACTCTACTAGGAAGCCTGTTCTTCCTTTCCGTTTTTGACCCACTTCTTGGTCTCTGCCACTGACTGAGTGTGACCTACGGCCGATTATCATTATGTTATGGAGGTTGGACTTCGGCTGACATTTACATGATTTGACTGCAATCATATTCATCACTCACATTCGGAGGAAAGGCTAAAGAGCTGACATGAGACGTTTTAAAGTTTGTGGTCTTGGTTGAGAGATTGTTGGTACTGCATTTACCGATTCTAACCATACTAGTTTTGAGACTCATTCCACTCTAGATTCCGACAATTCCATAGCCAGCACAAGGCTTTTCAGCTGCCTCACACAGTTGTTTCTGGGTCCGAGCTCTTGCTTGTCCTTTCATGCCCATTCACTTCAGCACGTCAAACACGGAGTGGGAGATGAGACCTCTTGCGCCTACCTCGACGGCGAACAATCTGGCGGCGTACTCCTCCCGCCTAAGACTTGCGACCATGTCATCGTACTTGTTTAATTTGTACAGGTGTTGATCCTCCATATTTGATTAGTACGGGACAGTCAGCTCAATCAGCGTTAGCTGCTTGGCTGACGAGGAGCTAAGTACTATGTCAGGTCGCAAGCCAAACCTTTGGATCACCTCAGAGTACTTGCCACAGCCCTTTAGGTCTACGGTCAGTTCCCAGTCCCTCGCACCTTCGAAAATGGTAGCAAACGGCAGGTAGTTAGCTTTGCCTTCTTTGCACCCTTATCGGACGAAGGAAATCTCCATCGACCTCGGCCTGTACCCCTCTCTGTTCGCCCTCATTCTTGCTACGTCCACTATGGCGGCCAGCTCAGTAAGGACTTTGTTATGCCGCCATGTAAAACGCCCTTGGGTCAGGGTGACCTTACACATGTTCCGCTGTCTGGACTATTTGGACTTACGTATAGAGGGGACAGAATGGGTCAGTGGTTTTTCCCCCACTTGACCAAGTTGGCAGCTGATGGAAGGATATTGTAGAGGGATCGGATGACGAAACTTAGACGCAGTGGTGCCATGCACCAGATCTCATTCCAGGTAAGAGATCTCTGCACTACCGCTTCCCATGCGCCAGTTGTGCAACCTTGCAGACTCTTTCGTCATCTTCCTCTTTTCGGATCTCCTTAATCATCAGGTCCCTGCGTTCCTTGGTCGTCACCTTGGACCACATCAGATCATTGCCTTGGAAGCCGAACCCTTTCCTGTCTAGTTGGGTGAAGCCCATGACCTCCTTCAGCTGGAGTGTTGCCTGGGCTTCTTCGATCGCGCTGACGACTTTCCACTTCCTTCCTGTTTTCAAGGCGGGAACTGAGGCACTGACCATTACATCTGGCGACTCGCGCAGCATCATCGCGAGTCTGGATTTTCCGGCTTTGAACTCTTCCACGAGGGACGGGAATGGAAGGAAGCGCTTGCTGTGCTTACAATACAACACGACAGTCGTGAGGCATGTTGGTACTCTACACTTTTGCATGCACCTGCTTATCTTCCCATCCATTGTGCCCACTGTTTACGTGCCAATATCATATATCAGCAGCGGCCACAGGAGTTTCAGAATAAGCATGAACTGGAGACAGCAAATTTTGAATTTGCCTATCAGCCTGGTTTTATCGATGGTACCCACACCGTTCATCAGCATTTCTTGCATCTCTGCCACCGTGTTCCTGTCCATCAGGGTTGTCGTACACACGACCGAGACTCTTCACGGGTTCCACTATCACCTTGGGAATCGCTTATCCAGCCACCATGAACACTCTTTCCACCGCTTTACCCTTCATGATCGACAGGCTTCTCGATTTCTTGGGCTTGAAGCTCATCCTGCACCAGCAAATCAGATCGTCCAGTCTGAGGAGAATGTTGCGGGCATCACTCTCCTTTGGTGTCAGGATTGTCATATCGTCCATGAAGGCCTTCAGTGACGGAATGTTCCGATCCTCACTGAGTGTCGGACCGTGTGCATAGCCGGATGCCGCATCCAGGATGACCTGCATGGCCATGACAAATAATATCGGCGAAATCGTACATCCGATGGCAATGCCCACTTGCAAGTCGATCCATCTGACATTAACATATAGATGTGGTTACATTTAACATGTAAATGTGGTTACATTAACATGTAAATGTGGTTACATTAACAAATAAATGAGGTTACATTAACACGTAAATGCGGTTACATTAACATGTAAATGCGGTTACATTAACATATAAATATGGTTAAATTAGCATATAAATGTGGTTACATTAACATAAATAGGTTACATTAACATATAGGTGTAGTTACATTAACATATAGAGATTTTTTTTTATAGATGTGATTATTAAAACACATTTGGTTACACTAACATATAGGTGTGGTACATTAGCATATAGCCATGATTACATTAGCATATATTTTAACAAAGAATGATACTCAATATTCACCATATGCATCAAATGATTGAACTCTTGAACCAATTTATTTTATCACAAAGAAACTGGAAGACCACTCCCAAGACAGCCATCTTGTCAAGAACGACTGTTGTGAGTCTCAGGAAAGGTGAGGGTCACAGTTCCTTTTCACAGCGTGAAGTAGTATTCTAGCTCTGAGATATAGATAGAATATTCACTGTAGACAGAAATCATTGAATACATTCATAGTGGGAGGAGCGAATGGCTAGAACGTCGGACTCTCATTCGGGAGACCCAGGTTCGATCCTTCGGTAAGGTGTGGGATTTTTTTCTGTCGGGGGCAAAAAGAAAATCCTAACCTGCACAGTTCGCGGCGACTGTACTAGCTAGGTGGCCTTAATTCCTCAGGCTCAAAGACCCCTCTGCCACACAACGCAAGGTACTATATTGGCAGTAAATGACAGTTATAACATTTATAGTGTTGGTGACTATAAAAGACCAGCCACTGTTTCATAATATAAAAGTCAAGCAAAAGATCTTCAGGTATACTGGGTATAAGGTTCTAGCCCCATATTTAGAAAAAGAAAAGAAATTAGCACTTGATGTAGAGCCAACAAAAGCAGCAGCACTTGATGTATGAAGTGGTCCCTGTCGCACCAACTGCCTTCACTTCTGTTACACCCCCTCACCTCCCTCTACCACCAACCAAGCAAACAACTTGAAAGTCACTCTAATCCCATAAGATCATGTTTTCTTACAACAAAAATGTATCCATCACTTATAGAATTTTGTCAGAATTTGTGAGCATGTGTTCCGTCTTCCTCAAAAGATGTTGGATACTTATATCCCCAGTGATAATTTGATTGCACACACATCTGCTCCGTTCTCTACCATATTCCTTCCTGCTTATGCCAAACTAGATCCTTGTTTCTGCCAGTCATAGCTACATGTGGCCATCAATTTGAGTTCGCTCCTGCAACAGGTGATCATCTAGAGACAGTATTAATTCTCCCCTGCTCCTGCAACAGGTGATCATGTATTAATTCTCCCCTGCTCCTGCAACAGGTGATCATATAGAGACAGTATTAATTCTCCCCTGCTCCTGCAACAGGTGATCATGTAGAGACAGTATTAATTCTCCCCTGCTCCTGCAACAGGTGATCATGAATTAGGGTATTTTACGGAGTATAAGACGCACTTTTTTCTTCAAAAAATCGCATCCAAAATTCAGGTGCGTCCTGTACTCGAAATTTATATAAAAAGGTAACAATATTTTTTTTTAAATTGCTTAAAAATTAAGGTGCGTCTTATAGTCCGTAAAATACGGTAATTCTCCCCTGCTCCTGCAACAGGTGATCATGTATTAATTCTCCCCTGCTCCTGCAACAGGTGATCATGTAGAGACAGTATTAATTCTCCCCTGCTCCTGCAACAGGTGATCATGTAGAGACAGTATTAATTCTCCCCTGCTCCTGCAACAGGTGATCATGTAGAGACAGTATTAATTCTCCCCTGCTCCTGCAACAGGTGATCATATAGAGACAGTATTAATTCTCCCCTGCTCCTGCAATAGGTGATCATGTATTAATTCTCCCCTGCTCCTGCAACAGGTGATCATGTATTAATTCTCCCCTGCTCCTGCACCAGGTGATCATGTAGAGACAGTATTAATTCTCCCCTGCTCCTGTAACAGGTGATCATGTATTAATTCTCCCCTGCTCCTGCAACAGGTGATCATGTAGAGACAGTATTAATTCTCCCCTGCTCCTGTAACAGGTGATCATCTAGAGACAGTATTAATTCTCCCCTGGTCAGTGTGTGCTCTCACTAGAGCCAACCACTTGACCCTTTCACACCCATCAGCATGGCCCTGATAGTAGTGCCCACATTGGCTCTTGTAGGTGTGATGTCTGTGTGTGTCTTCGTTTATATCTATGTCAGTTATGTAATGAACTGATCATGTTTATTCTCAGGCCCTGCAGGATCCAGCCCTAGATGTAGCCAGGAGGTTGACGTATCTATGGTGAAGGCCTGCAAGAGTTTGCTGGCCAATGTTGGAGACAGCCTTTCAGGTAGACGTTGTCCATGTCCTGTGTGATGCTTACATGTAGTCTCTGTTAAGTGATGTGAGGGGACCTTTGTGGCTAAGTGTTTTTGGACCCTGTCATTTGGTTCATGAGTGCAATTGTTTTCTGAGAACCTTGGTGGTCACTGCTTGAGCCACAGAGTTTGTGCTCTGTCCAACTCTTTCGGCAGGTCTCTCTGCTGAAGAAACAGCTATATGGGATAAAACCCAGTGCAATGAAGCTGGTCATCTTTCCTTGAAACCTGTAACTGCTATAACCACACTTCTGCTAGTGGCACATAGCTTCACTTTGTTGAAAATCATCTTTCAGAGAACTAATCCAGAGCTAATGAGCTCAACAGAATTACCAGTAAGAATAGGATGACTGAAATTCTAGACAGAATCACCAGAATTAATATCATGAATAAAATGCCAGACAGAATCACCAATACGGATAACATTAATAAAATCTGACAGAATCGCCAATACGGATAGCATTAATAAAATGACAGACAGAATCACTAATACAGATAGCATGAATAAAATGACAGACAGAATCACTAATATGGATAGCATGAAAAAATCTGACAGAATCACCAATATGGATAGCATGAATAAAATCTGAAAGAATCAGCAATACGGATAGTATGAATAAAATGCCAGGCAGAATCACCAATAAGAAAAGCAGGGTGAAAATGTTATAACAATCATCATTGAAAGAACCACATAATTTCAGAGTCAAGAAATCGCAAACAGACACTGGTGCTGGCTGGGACTCGGTGAGAAGAACCAGATAATCACGCAACTAAAAAGTCCCTCATCATGGATCCACAAGGCAAAGGACAGATAAGTGGAACCAAACCATACACATGGGGAGCCGTAGTGGCACAGTGGCTGAATGTTTGCCTGGTGGCCATATGTTCAAATCCTCTTTAAGGTGGGGATTTGTTTTCCTCCTTTGACCTAGGACATCACTCACTGAATGCTGATTGGTCTGTAAACATCGTAGCACCAGATGCTTAAGGTATTATAAGGGTCCTTGACTTCCTACAGCTCCCAAGTTGACCCAGCCTAAACATGGGTATCAAGAGCTTTCCTGGGACATAGAGCAGAGAATGCTTTTCACACTATACCAGCACTTGATCCTCTCAGTAATTGATTATGGATTAGGTCTGCTCACTGTCTCAGAGAGTCAGCTGGTGAAGTTAGAGCGCATACAGAACAAAGCTATGCGGGTCATTCTGGGATGCACTAGAGACACCCCAGTAGTGTGTATGCGTTACATCCTTGGTCTGCCGACTGTTGCTGGTAGGCTCAAGGTGATGCAGGCGAAGGCATACCTCAGAGTAGCTGCAGACACAGACCACCCGTTGCATGAGGCGCTGGACGCAGTTAAGGGTCAGCGACTGATAAGAGGGAAATCATGGATGGCTCAGGCGGAGGATGCGATCAGACAGGTGTGCCCCCTAGAGAACATTAGGCGAGGAGAGGAGTGGGTCAGAGTGCCAGCGGAGCAGTCAGACTTGTGCAGAGTTATAATCACATTAAGCAGGGAGTGCAGGGAGTGGCCAACAGGGGCCACGGAAGTGGAAATCCAGCAACTAATTCAGGATAATGCTCACTCGAGTGATGTGATTATCTACACAGATGATTCGGTGTCAAGAGGTGAGAGAAGTGGCTGGGGGTTCATAGCCAAAGCTAGTGGTTGATGTTTGGGGCAGGAGAGCCTGGCATATGATACCACAACACCCAGCTTAAGAATGGAGGTGGAGGCAGTCACTGCGGCTCTCCGCTGGATGGAGAATACAACACACACACACACACACATATCGTGATTGTAACTGACTCAGAAAGCATGCTGACGAGGTGTGCGGAGTGGCTTGCTTCGCTTCGGAGGTCACGAGTGACAAGCATCGCCTGGATCTTTTCTCCGGGGCATGCCGGTGTGCTGGGAAATGAACAGACGGACAGATTGGCTGGCTCTGCAGAACTTGGTGGAGTATTGATACATGACAAGGCAGACGTGGTTGCGGCCTTGTGGGAGCACGTGCACACCTCGGAGGAGCAAATGAATTACCATGGTCTGGCAAGAATGAGACGAGGAGGAGTGACGAAGGGATCTGGCCGACGCTCAACGCTCAGAGGAAAGGCGAGGCGGACTTATAATCAGATTGCTACTGGTACTATTAGTGTTGGAACTCTTCGCTGGCTGCTGAGGATGGGGACGGAGCACTTATGGGAATGCCCCGAATGCTGTGATGTCGATTCCTAAATCAATCAATCAATCAATCAATCCTGGGCAGTCAAGGCGGCTGGCATGGCATTGACCACATCCCTCATTGAGTGCCAGTTGGTCTACAAATATGGGGCTAGTACCAATACACTTCACTGCATGAAATAGCCTCCTTTCTTATTACTTAAATGTTAAACAACACAGACAAGAAAATTACTGGTGGAGGTGAGTGAAAGACATGAGAGGAACTGCAAGTGATGGTAGAAGACAGGAGGGCTTGGTTGAGGGCCTGTGCTCCATTGTGGAATAGAGAGCAGGAGGAGGTACATGAAGTATACACACAAGTCAGCCGAAAAGTCAAGTGACAGAACATGAAATAGTCACCTGATGGGGTGGCTTTTGTTGCTAGTCTGACTGGGTTGAGACCAGCTGATGACAAAACTGATGATCCAAATCATAAAATGGGTGTCTAACTGGGTCTGACTTGTGGGAGACAAGAAGGCAGAGGAAAGAAACTGGTCACATTTCTAAAGCTAACGCTTTTTGTATGAGTGAAATCCTGAGATTTTCACACAGCTACGGCTGTATATAGGAGGGGTGGTGACATAGTAGTTAGGGTGCTTGCCTGCCAAGACAATGTCCTGGTTCAATTCTCAGCAGTGACAGGATTTGTGCCACCATCCATTATGGCTTTAACTGTGATCCTTGGCTATCAAAGAATGACTGGGCAGGACAGGTGGCTAGGAAGGGAACAGGCCACCTAAATTCATTATGCCATGACGTATAGCATGAGAAATACAATGACAGGTATTGATGAGCACTCATAGAAGTAGAGGAAATAAGTAGAGGTTTTTTTTTTTTTTTTTTTTTTTTTTTTTGCATATCCTTTACAGGACATCGCTGTCAACACCAGCATCTTTCAGCTGTATGTTGATTTCTTGGCAAGATTACGCACAGTAGTTTGCCATTGCTTTCTGAGCGGCCGGCTCACATACCCCGTAAGTTACAGGTGCAATTCGAACCACTGCTGATTCTCACCGTCATCACGCTACCCACGAGAGTATACGAGATTACGGAGAAAGGTCATAACCTCTAAGTCACGAAGCCGGCAAGTAGAGATTAGAGATCTATAATATGTTTTCAAAATTGGCTGTGAAGAGAAAAGGTGATGATAAGATAAGAGACTACCCTTATCTAATGGTTCACACCCCAGTGGTAGTATAGGCTTTGAGACTACTCTTACCTAAGGGTCCATGTCCCAACGCCAGTATGTGCCATTATATTAGCTTTAACTGTATAGCTGTGTGTTCTGTGGGATTGCCTTTGTTGTATGTGTAGAGTTTTACATGAGACTTCTGGTTGCTCCACCCACAGCCCTACACCTGGAGGAGTCCATGGTTGACAAGGTGTTGCACGTCTGCCAGAGAATCCACAACAACAGCACAGCTACATGCCACAGGGACGACACTAGGAGCTCCAGTCAGGGTAGGAATGGTTTCCATGTCTTTGTCTCAGAGCACTTGTCTGCAGTTGTCTCAGAGGGATTTCTCTTACTGCAGTTTTCTCAGAGCATTTGTTTTACTGTGTCTCCATTTGTCTCAGCATTTGTTTTACTGTGTCTCCATTTGTTTCAGCATTTGTTTTACTGTGTCTCCATTTGTCTCAGCATTTGTTTTACTGTGTCTCCATTTGTCTCAGCATTTGTTTTACTGTGTCTCCATTTGTCTCAGCATTTGTTTTACTGTGTCTCCATTTGTCTCAGCATTTGTCTTACTGTGTCTCCTTTTGTCTTACTGTGTCTCCATTTGTCTCAGCATTTGTTTTACTGTGTCTCCATTTGTCTCAGAGCATTTGTATTACTGTGTCCTCAGTTGTCTCAGAACATTTGTCTTACAGTGTCTGCTGTCATTTTTTATTTTACTGTCATTTACTGCCAATATAGTATATTATTCGGTTCCAGCTCAGTGCAAATCCCATCGCCAACATTGGAGTGGCTGACCCTATGTTCATGCCTGGACTTACACCTCATTCTCGGTCCTACCCATCCGTGTCAGTGACATTGAAAGACCCATACCCATTCCACATTCATGAACTATTCCCATTATTTGAAATCATACCCAACCTTGTGCCAAATGAACATTGAATTGACTATGTAGAGAAGTCCTCACAAACCCGTGGCTTTGGTTCTACAGCAGCCTGTTGTTCGTACAACTGATCTGGAAGGAGGGAACTAACTAAGGGGGTCTTGAGCCTGAGGAATTAAGGCTGTATGGCTTTTGCAGTTGCCGCAAACTGAGTTTTCATTTTGCACCGGATAAAAACAAAACTCCACACCTTACCAAGGATTCAAACCTGGGTCTCCCGAAGGAGAATCTGGCATTCTAGCTACTTAGCCAGCCGCTCCTTCTGTGTCTGGAGTTTTATTTTTGGGGTCTATTCTAAAACCAACCTGGTCTTGGCTGGAAAAGGTTGAGATGGTTAGTTAGTTCCTTATGTATCCTCTGGATGACTGAGTTGTAACTCTCAGCTGCAATACATCAGCTTTCAGGTTGTCTCATCCCTGAAAATGGCTTGCATCTATAAGAGTGAGGTAGGTATGACAACTTGTTATCCTGATCCGGTAACCAAACTGCGGTCTCTGCAGGGCCTGTAATGCAGAGCTTTGCTGTTCCACTCCGAGCTCAGAAAGCAGTGGGGTGAGCAGGGCCAGTACTGGAACATCACATTTATGGAGAGGCACATTAGGATGACTTAGCACATCATATACAGACTGACTGAGATTAGGCCAAGGTTGGTCAGGTTTTGGGGGTAGACAACAGAGGAGACTAGCTATATTAGTGTAACAGAGTTAGGAATAGGAAGAAGGGGCAACGAGGTGTGCATAGTCAATAGGGAAGTAGGGCACGGTCAAGCACCATAATAATATGGGGTAGTTAGGGTGGGTCGTCCTATGACGAGGATCTTAGAAACAAGGTGAGTTGTGAATGACCCATCCTTCGATATGGACGTATGATTTAACTGGGCAACATCTGGCTTGATTGATGGTTTGTTATAACTTATCTCCGTTGATTAGGAATAAATTAATATGAAGAAAGAACTGTCTTGGAGTTATTGCCAGTTCACCTTTACTTCGCTGTACTGTTACATTAGTCCTGTCATTCTGTCTCACTAACTGACATCTTATTTCAGCCATCGGTGACAGCAGTTGGTCTCAGCCAATGTTACAACTTGCGGCAGATGTCCACTTGCTGGCCTCGCTCACAACCTTGTGGTCAAGCGTCTGCGATGGGCTGCAGTCAGAGTTCCTTCGCGATCTCCTGTCGAAGTCAACAAATCAGGTCAAAGCCATTGCTCACCAAACGTCATCACTGCTGCAGGTAAGATATGCTGGCATCTGAGTTTCTTCTTTTTCTTGATTATTGACCTTTTTTGATTGATGCAATAATGGGTGTATAGTTTTAATTTAATTCATTCGTTAAATATAAAAGGGTGCCACGGTAGCATAGTGGTTAGGCACTTGCATGTCAGCTCAGTGTTAATGGGTTCGATAGACATTGGGGTGATACAATTTTAATAGGTCCACTAAAGCCTAAAATGTATTGGGAAGTCAAGATGGCTGCTGGGATACAGATCACATGACCAACCGAGTGCCAAGAGGTCTACACAATTATGGGTTTAGCACTGTGTGCCTAAAGGAGTGTAGATGAGTCTGTTACTGACTGAGTGTTCACCATCACGTGGCTTGTTGACTGGCTTGGCTGACATTGTTTGAAGCCATAGGGCAGGACTCTCCAGCTTCATATATCTGTCCATCAAGTGCTGATTGGTCAAACAATATGGAGCTAGCATAATGTACCAACTAGGCCTCAAGTCGTGTATAAGTGTCATTTTTTGTTTTTTGTGTGCTGCATGTTTTGGCTAAATTAAAAGACATGTTGCTCATCTAGAAACCATATTGGAGGGGAAAGACACAGGCAGACTAGCAAGCGCAAAACGTAACCTTAGATCAGTTAGACTCGAGCGGAGATCATGGTACCAGACGCATGGCTCCAGAGGATGAGTTCGGCAATGGCAAACTATATATTGCCGCCGAGATGTTAGTTGTGATAGTTGTAGCATTAATGTGAATTAGTCTAGTGCTAGTATGTTTATGTGATCATGTGCAACAATGTTAATAGTTTAATCAGAATAGAAACGTCGTTTCGTGAAACAACTGATATCCTGTTATTACTTGCAAAGAGCGTGAATGTCCATCATTATTAGCGACTTCAAACATTCTCAGCAGTTGCGCGAACGCCTTCAATTCCATGGCAAGAAGGCGCTTGATTGATTGGCTGATATTTAACCAATGCTTTTATGTTACAGGGATGTGAAGGTCAGCTAGGCAGCCTCATCTTGGAAAGTGTGGACAAGTTGACCAGCGCGGTTCTGTCTCTGTGTGAGACCTGTGGACAGCTGTCTTTGGCCTTGGACTTGTGCGTGCTGAGACTTGAACAGCCGGCAGGGGGCAGCAGCAGTCAGGTCAGAGTTGTGTTGTTTTCTCTCTTTTTATTTCTCTGACTTGTCCTTTCCTGAATTTTCTCTCTTTTTATTTCTCTGACTTGTCCTTTCCTGAAAGCAGTGGAGTTGTAGTTTCTGAGACAAAAATTGTGAATACATTTGATGGCCAGAGTAACTAACAACAGTTGTCTTGTTGAGGCTAATGATAATTAGAACATTATACATGAGAATTATAAGAAAGTCTCATTTAAGAAAGAGTCAGACAATGTTCCTTGGTCATATAATGAGAAGAGAGGCATTGAAGAACATTATGTTGATTTGGCAGATCTGCTGTATAGGAGGTGGACAGAGAGAAATTATCCTTGATGGGCAAGACAGTGGTATGGAAGAATGGCATCGGTAGAATTGATCCAGAACACCAAGGAGCCAAATCTGTGGACAGCCTGTACCCCTTTGAAGGGCACATATTGGTGTTGTTCTTTCTGCTATCTTGTTTGTATCTCTTTGTTTCTCTGATTTCTTTTCTCTGTCTCTTAATATGACTGTTTCACTCATTTGTTCTTTCTGTCTCGTCATTGTTTCTCATTTGTCCTTCCTGTCTCCTTGTATCACTGTATTTCTCTCTCTTGTCCTTGCTGTCTCCTTGTATCACATTGTTTCTCTCACTTGTCCTCTCTGTTTCTCTCACTTGTCCTTGCTGTCTCCTTGTATCACATTGTTTCTCTCACTTGTCCTCTCTGTTTCTCTCACTTGTCCTCTCTGTCTCCTTGTATCACATTGTTTCTCTCACTTGTCCTCTCTGTTTCTCTCACTTGTCCTCTCTGTCTCCTTGTATCACATTGTTTCTCTCACTTGTCCTCTCTGTTTCCTTGTATCACATTGGTTCTCTCACTTGTCCTCTCTGTCTCCTTGTATCACATTGTTTCTCTCACTTGTTCTTTCTGTCTCCTTGTATCACATTGTTTCTCTCACTTGTCCTCTCTGTTTCTCTCACTTGTCCTCTCTGTCTCCTTGTATCACATTGTTTCTCTCACTTGTCCTCTCTGTCTCCTTGTATCACATTGTTTCTCTCACTTGTTCTTTCTGTCTCCTTGCATCACATTGTTTCTCTCACTTGTCCTCTCTGTTTCTCTCACTTGTCCTCTCTGTCTCCTTGTATCACATTGTTTCTCTCACTTGTTCTTTCTGTCTCCTTGTATCACATTGTTTCTCTCACTTCTCCTCTCTGTTTCTCTCACTTGTCCTCTCTGTCTCCTTGTATCACATTGTTTCTCTCACTTGTCCTCTCTGTTTCTCTCACTTGTCCTCTCTGTCTCCTTGTATCACATTGTTTCTCTCACTTCTCCTCTCTGTTTCTCTCACTTGTCCTCTCTGTCTCCTTGTATCACATTGTTTCTCTCACTTGTCCTCTCTGTTTCTCTCACTTGTCCTCTCTGTCTCCTTGTATCACATTGTTTCTCTCACTTGTCCTCTCTGCTCTTCTTGTCAATATCTCTTTGCTTCTTTCTTCCTTTCTAAGGCTTTTCATTTCTGTCTCCTTTTGTTTTAAATCTTTCTGTCACTTTTTTGTTTTCTCACATTTTCAGTCAAAATTGTGCCTCTTGCTCTCATTCATCGTTCTCTCTTATTCCCTCCCTGACTTTTTCTGTATTCTTATATTAACGATCCTTCATTCTCAGTTTTACGTCTGTCTCCCTTTCTCTTTTTCTGGTGTCTGTCCTCCTCTACTGACTCAGCTTTTTACACTTTTTATTAGTAAGCTAAACATTGTTACTTAGTAGTAAATTCGTAAAAACTAAAAAATGTATCTATACTGTAAAATAGATGTTTGACTTAAGTGGTGAGCAGCTGAAAAGTTTCTCATAACTTATCCTCATCACTTTAACAGTGTTTCTCATAACTTATCATTACTTCACCAGTGTTTGGCACAGGATTTCATGATAGGCACCATGGCTAGGACATCCTGCGGGGGCTGCGTGGTCTCGAGGTATGGTGTCTGCCTTGAGTGCTGGAGGTCCCGGGTTCAAGCCCCGGTGAGGACCGGGATTTATTTCACGTGGACTTCTAGTAATAACATTTCCCATGGTCTCTGGGTAGTGAGATCGGACGCCTGTGTGTATTGCTGCGCACGTAAAAAATCCCCTGGCAGTTGGAAATCGAAAAAGAGTAGCCCGGTCAAAATTTTGAGTTAAAAATCTACCCAAAGTATTTTAGGATCCTCGCCGGTGCTACGGAGTTCGTGCATTGAGCTGAGTTTCTCCAGACTCAGGTTTGAGTTAGGAGGAGAACGGAGCACTTATGGGTTACACCCGTGTGCCGTGATGTTGATCCATCGACTAAACTAAACTATCCTGTCATGCTTGGGAGCCGCTTTCTCAGATAGTAATTGCATCCAATGGAGAGTAATAATGCAAATTACGTCCGGACTTAGAAGCTGGTGCTACTAGGTCACAAATTAAAATCAAATGGCAAGGACAGGAAATGTATGGGACATATCGTCAGAACAGTTGGAATAGAGAAATTAGCCTTGTTTGGGAAAAGACTGGGCCATGGAGGCAGAGGAAGACAAACAGATGTGTGTGGAAAGCTTAAAAAATAAAAAATATAATCACTATAATTGAAATTAGTCTGCTCCAGACCACACAACTGAAGAAAAAGATGAAGACGGCCAAGAAGAAAAAAGAATCTAAGTACTTTGTATTAATAATCAATTACTTAAACTATTGCAGTTGAGCACTAGTGTCTGCCAGAGCTTCCTGGCGGGCTGTAACAGTTTTGTGACCTCAACACTTGAGGGATCTGTAGCTTCCATAGAGAACAGCGAAGAGCAGTGTTTGCACTGGAGGGACAACCAAGCAATCAGCTCTGTAAGTATAACTTCATTTCTTCTATATGTAATTTGAAAATCTATGAAACTAGCTCTTTATTTATCTCTTAATTTCTTCTGTATATCACATGAAACTCTAAGAAACCAGCTATGTAAGCATCACTTCATTTCTTCTATATGTCACATGGAAATCTAAAAAATCAGCGATGTAAGCATCACTTAATTTCTTCTATGTATCACATGGAAATCTAGGAAACCAGCTATACAGGGAATAGGAATACCAGCATTACTTCATTTCTTCTATATATCACGTGGAAAATGACATGTTGTGGTTAGTTAGTTAGTTAGTTAATTAGTCGTGGTTCCAACTTCATGGCAACGGGTTGTCCCCATATTGCTCCGTTCCTGTGCCAGTGAATATCACACAAAATGCTCCTCACTGCCAAAAGTGAACAATGGAACAGACAGGAGTATCGGCAAGCCAACAGCCCGCACACGTACACTGTGCATAATGCAGGCTGCCATACTATATGTCCGGCGTGTTCATAAACTGTTAAACGCACTTGAGCGAATAGTATGTCAATTCAAATGTCTGGCTCGACACAACAATCGTCAAAGCAAAATGAACAAATGTTCAACGCTGGAACCGCAAGGTAAATGACTTTGAAGATAACGGCCATGTTGAAGATTTGATACGTAATAACATTTAATAAGATCTGACAGTCAGTTTGAGATTTTTCTATCAATTCTATCCGTACCTAGGTGCTTGTTGTTGCCAAGCGGGACCTAGTTCTATTTACAGGAACTCATTGATACTCAACACTAACCTGCTTACATAGGTATTGTACCTTCGTATCTTCCATTGCCCTTCTGTCATTCTGCCTGAAGTTCTCCTTTGCCGCTCTGCACGTTATAAGTCTAGGTACTCCCGTACGTTCTGTAGCGACACATTGTAGCAATCCCTGTATATCTTCGTCGCAGCCACTGCTTTACGTGCCAACACTATCCTATTGCCAATATTTGCCGTTGCATAGCCTGCTCCTCCATTCCCAATCGATGTCCTTCATGTTGATATATGACGTCACTGTCCTTTGTGTTCTTTACCAACAGTTTCCTTAGTTTCTTATGATTTTCTACCGCCTTTTCCGATGACATCATTCTGTCTACACGCCATGTGGCAGTATGCCCCCTCCCTTTTAAAATGATGTTTTTTGACATCAAGAGAATTAACCTGACACATAGCAGTGCAGACACAATGACTTTTCTGGGATTAGCAAGATGCTATGGACACCTATCGATTACCCACAAAATAAAAAAAAATTAATATATAACGGGCACGCCCTCCAATCTACACCCCGACGGTAGATGTCGTGTATACAGCCCATGTGGAGGCTGTACTAACTAACCATAACGATCAGTCCCTCATTTGTTCCTAAGGACAAGCGTCCTTCTCTAGGTCAAAACCTGGAGTAAGGGGACGTGAGTAAATAAACAGGTACCAGTTGCATTTACTAGTGTCTTGTAACCATCTGTGTAATTATTCTGATCGCTATGTCAAGAATCTTAAATGGGTAGGTGAGGTACTAGTATTATGATGTCATAATTTTAGGCGTAATCGAGGTAAATGCTCTTTAAAGACGTCATCATAAACTCTTTGTGTAGGTGTGGCAATAATGATTGAGTGACAATATCATTTAACGGCGTATTTCATAATGATATATGTAGTGGTGGCTATACTTGGCAATGGCGATCACAATAAAATTGAAAACCTATGACTCATCATCTTGATAATTAAGTACCAAATATGAACAATAATAATAAGAATATGTAACTACTTAACTCTATGAACTGAAATTATGTGAAAATAATATATATATATAATTTTATGCTGAGCATTAGGAATAAATTAATAATTAGTTAATTAATTGTTCATCTTATGTTGAATAATGTTACTCAAGTAGTAATCAATGACTAATTATATAGTCACACACTTCATTATAGCGATGAATTTTCATGGCACAAGGGTACAATGTTGGTACATATGTCGTTTCACGACAACCGTGTCCATTATCCTCGACTGTATCATTGTTCAACACATACACTCTCATCAAGAGTCAGGTTTCGATCCTCGAAATATAACTATAACTATCACTGTTTAATACGAATATGCCGTACTAATATGACATAACAGTATATTAGAAATACAAACGATTTCCGATAATCCAGAAGTTTTCAGGTATAGGTCGTCAATTACAGCGTACATAGTCAATCGTACTATCATCGACTGTGCAGTGTCATTCCGTCATGGCGAACAAACAATGTTCCTGCCAAAGAACGAATTAAACAAACTATGTACATATCCGAATAACAATAACAAATTAACATAATTCGCAATTTGTTGTTTTGAACAGTAATCTACCTGGGTGAATGTATGCAATATATATTAATCAGCCTAATGAAGATCTAAATGCGAACGCAGACAATAAGTAAGAGAATATAACATACATAATTTTTTTTTAGAGACGACTAAGAAGATCTGCCAAATTATTGTCTTTGCCTGGAATGTGACAGATATCAAATTCATAGTCCTGTAACAGAAGTGACCATCTATGAATTCTGGAGTTCTTTGGATGACCAGATTTAAAGATCTTCAATGGTTTATTGTCAGAAAGAACTAGGAATTTTCTCCCAAGAAGGTATCTAGAAAACTTATCAATGCTCTCAATTAACTGCTAAAGCTTCCAGTTCGTTAATTGCATTTCTCCTAGTATCTGATAGTTTCTTACTGAAGTACAGAATAGGATGCAATTTACCATCATGTATTATAGTGTAGAGATGTTACACACAGGTTAGAAGGCACGTGATGATCGTACAGCACACAAGTCTCCGTTGTTTAGAACATTCTTTATTAGTCGAATCGTTCAACTACAGCATAATGATGTTATGCTCAAATTCTGATGTTTACATGTTTTCCTACTTCCCTGCTAGCTGGAACCCAAGTGACGTGTGTGCCAGCCTAGATACCCCTCTTTATTCGTGCACACACGTTCACTAGCTATGGTTTTCCCACTAGTCAAGGAATGCGCAGCATTCCTTAACTCTTTACTCCTAAGCTACTCCCTTTACTGTTACATATACCTCCCCTTCTTCAAAGAGAATTTTTCCCTGAAAAAATCTCAACCCCAACTCTTAAGCACTTAACTCTACATCTCTATACCACAATTAACAACAATTCCATATAATTCCTAACTCAATTCTCATTCTCCTATCTCATCATAGCCAATTGCTAACCAGAGACAATAATACCGAAACTCTCTACAAAACTCGTTATAAAAGTTCTCTAGAAAACTCGCTACAAAACTCTCCATAAAATTCTCCAGAAAACTCGCTACAAAACTCTCCATAAGCGAACCGCTTTTAAATTTAAAGTGTCCATCTAAATTATGATTGACAAAACTGAAGATATTCCCCTTATCTTTTATTTCTCCCTTATTCATATTCTCACACTCTCACTCTTCTAGGATAGACAGAAAAAATAGTTAGATTGGGTAGGTTAGATTTGGTAGGTGCGCACCTAAAAATAAATAAGAAAAAGTAAGGAAAAAGTAAGAAGTAATCACCTTTCTCTTCCCATACATTCTCAAAACTTTATAAAAATAAAGTTTCAAAATTTATCTTCAGTTTCCGTCAATAATAATTGTTATTATCAAAAAAATATGTTAATCCAAAAGCACCAGCTTTTGTATCATTCACCTCGTCAAGTTCAAGTTTACCATTCCTTCAAAAAAAAAAACTCCAAATTATTAGTATACTGTTACATACAGTCTTCTTCTTCCAATGTCTACTTATTTAAATGCCAAAACTCAAGCTGGCATTCCCCCCATATTTTCCCATTAAACGCTGTTCAACCCAGCTCCTATTTTTAACCCAAGCATTGCGAACCAGCTAATGTAGTCCCAAATTCACTCCCCCAATAATATCAACATACTCCTCCATTACAACATATTGAGTCACTTCACTAACCACTACTTCTTCCCCCTTAACCCCATCATGTTTCACCCTCAATTTCTATTTATAAACGTTACATACGTTAAACGACTCAACTACTTTAAGTCATCTGTTTCTTCTAACTGAACGTCAAACTAATAATCATTTTAAACACACTCAGGGTAACTCAATAAAACCAAAACATTGTAAAAATAACCAGCTAAGTTAACTTATTCTTCACATTTCATAAAACACCATTGAAGTCCAAACAATTGACTAAACCATATCAACCCCCTCATTCTTTGACATCATATTTATCCCCACACATTAATCAAATTAAACATATATAAGGAAATGCAAGACCATTTTATGACTACTCAATAATTGTTTTCCGTTTAAGAAAAACTCCACACTTCACTTAAAAACCAACCTGATCACAAAACATATACCAATAAGTCTCAAGTTATTACCATGTGTATTCCTCCCAACAACTCTTGCTTACGTTATTTACCAACTACCTTCTTTGTAAACACAAAAATATTGTGTCTAACTTCTTCTTCTATCTGCCATCTGCAGAATATTCTACCAGGCTATTTATCTATCTCTTCTCCATTTTCTTAATAACTTCAAATTTTTTTCTATAATTGCAATATCTACATCAATGTCGCTATCCTCCCGAGGAGAGCTATCTTCTTTCATATCAGCTTCTTCATCAGTTTCTGACTTTTCATCCATTTCTTGTACCCCATCTGTATATCCATTACTAGCAACCGCTAATTTCTTTCTTTCTAAATCCAATATAATTTTCCTGTCTTGCCGTCTCAACAAATTTTCAAATAGTGGCATATCTTCACCACTTGAAGAACTCACTCTAAGTTTCCTTTGCCTCTTAATTTCTTTTTCTTTCTGACTATCTAACTTTCTTTTTACTGCCTGTCTTGTATTCATAAATGGAGGTTCTATTTTTTCTTTGACTGATTCTTCGCTAATATAATCGTCATACATGTTATTTTCCTCCGTCATGACTGTTTTTGGTACTGTTTCTTCTTGTTCAGCTGTAGTAGATGCTGTTGTCACTTGTTTCCCATTCTCTATAGGTATTGGATATACCGATTGTCTGACAATCTGTCCACCTGACAATATTTCTTCGGAACAATAATTATTATTACTATTCTCTGCATCCCTTTCCTCATTATCCCGCCTTAAGTGCTCTACATGTGAACGTGCAACATGCCCTGAAATTTGATTCTTAATAGTATATGACACTGGACCCTTTTTTTCTAAAATATAGTATCCCGGGACCCAATGAGCATCAAACTTAGAGTTTTTTCTATGTTTTTTATAATATACCCTATCACCTATGTTGAACTCTTGTAAGTGTGCATTTTTATTTGCGTATTTCTTCTGTCTTTCTCTAGCCTTAATTATATTATTTCTTAAACGTACATGTGCTTTGTGCATCTCTTGCAATCTTGTTTCCTGAAAATCTTCCCCCAGATATTTACTCCTAGGCTTTAATAAATTATCAATTGGCAATATTGGTTCTCTCCCATGTACTAAGTAAAATGGTGAGAAACCTGTTCCTTCATTTTCGTGTGTACGTATCGCCGCTAATGCTATCCCCAAATAAAGATCCCAATCCATATCGTGTTCTTCTACATTTTTCGCTAGAATATTGTATAGTGTTCTATGTTGTCTCTCATTTTTAGCATTAGAAGTTGGTCTGTAATATGAAGTCCTAATGTGTTTTATATTCAAATCTTTTACCAATTTTTCAAACTTTCTATTTACAAATTCTTTCCCATTGTCTGTAAGTATTATTTGTGGACACCCAAACCTTGGTATAAATTCTTGTAAAAGCATATTTATAACTGAATCAGCACTCTTGTCTGGAATTGGATAAACTTCTGGCCAGAGACTATATGAATCAACTATATGTAGTAGGTATACATTTCCCGATAATGTTTTTGGATGAGGACCTGAAATATCCAAACTTACTTTCTGCATTGGAAATTGAGGAATATCAGTATCTTGTAAAGGACATTTGATTATCTTCATGTTTCTTAACCTACACTTTTCACATGCTTCAACATATTCATATACGCTTTTGAATAAATTCGGCCAGTAATATTTACTGCTAATAGCCTTCACTAACTTATCTCGTCCAAAATGACCATTATTATCGTGATATGCCTTTAAGACTTCTTGTTCTAAATGTTTCGGAATATATTTTTTTACTCCTTCACCTTTTTCACTGATATAATATAATTGATTATCTTCTTGTAACTCTACAAACTTTCTTTTAAAACTATTTTCCCCTGTTTCTTTCAGTTTTCTTTTTATCTGTACTATTTTTGGATCTAATTCTTGTTCTGTTTTCATATCAAACTGTTCTAAATGTGGGTCTTCTGTTCTAGGTTCAGACTCTTGATCCGATGGTAAACTCTCAAATTCTTCCCTATTTATTATGGCAGAATCTAATATATTTACTTGCCAGTTTCGATCGTCTATCTCTGGTTCAGCTTCATCTTCCGTGTTTCCTGACGACTGTGTATATGGGATCCTAGACAAAAGATCGGCGCATGTATTATGTTTCCCTGAAACATATTCAACCTTAGCATTGTATCCCTGTAAATTCAATGCCCACGTTTGTATTTTCCTATTTTGTATTGGTGCTTCTAATATCGACTTTAATGGCATGTGGTCAGTTCTAATAATGAAATTGGCGTTATGTAAGTAGTAATTTAATTTTTGAAGAGCGTAGTGTATAGCATATGCTTCTTTCTCAATAATCGGCCATTTCTTTTGAGTCTTGCTGAGTTTATGAGACAAGAAATAGATTGGTCTTTCATTTTTAACCCCTGGTATTCCAGATTCTTCTCCTTCATATGGTTGAACCAAACATGCTCCTATTGCGTTGTCTGAAGCATCTGTGTATAGTATTAGCTGTTTATTCAGGTCTGGATGTGTCAATAATGGTACCACTGTTAAACTATCTTTTAAAAGTTCGAACGCTTTTTGACACTCATCATCCCACTTAAATCTAGCGTATTTTCCCGTTAAATTCGTAATAGGTATTGCTATCCTTGAAAACGCTGGTACAAACCTCCTATAATATGCACACGTACCTATAAATGCACGCACTTCCTTAACATTAGTTGGAGGAGGTAACTCTTTAATAACCTTTATCTTGTCCTGGTCTGGTTTAATACCTTCCCTATTTATTATATAGCCTAAATATTTTGTTTCTGTCTTTAAAAACTGGCACTTACTAAGCTTTAATTTAACGTCATGCCTTCTTAATCTGTCAAATACTAGTCTAATATGTTTCAAATGATTCTCCACATTCCCTTTCGTAAATATCAATATGTCATCTATATAGGCCAGGGCAAAATTTTGCATACCGTCTAGTACTTCATTTATTAAGAACATATAGTGAGACGGTGCATTTTTGAGACCGAATGGCATACGTAAGAATTCGTAAGAACCCATATGAGTACAAAAGGCACTTTTCTTTTGCGCGTCCTCCGACATCGGAATACACCAAAATCCTGCCCTTGCATCCAGCGTTGTGAAATATGTAGAGCCTTTAAGTAACCCCAAAATATCATCAATCACCGGCAATGGGTACGCTACATTCTTAGTAATTTTGTTCAACGCCCTGTAGTCACAACAGAACCTGTTCGAACCATCAGATTTGGCTACTATGACGACCGGAGATGACCATTCTGATTTTGATCTTGTTATTATGCCTGCTTTCAACATATCTTCTATTGCCTTTTCTACGACTTCTCTATTTCTTAATGGAGTTCTATATGGTTTTAAACTAATTGGTGGATGGTCTCCCGTATCTATTTCCATTGTAACTGTTTTTGTCTTTCCCAATTCTAAATCATTAAGAGAGAATCCTGCAAGATTGTCACAAGCCGTAGATATCGCTATACAAGAGGAAAGCTTGAGGAGAAGGTTTAGATTAAGGGTAGGACGAGAGTTAGGTAGTAGTTAGGAAGATAGAATTGAAGAACCTATGGAAATAGGACAGTATAGACATGGATGGAGAGGAAGACGAGGAGAAATACAGATGGTACAAAGAAACGATAACGTATATAATCAAGGTAGAGGAGGACAAGTGAGAAATACTGTAAGAAACATGGAAGGTAACACAAATAACTCGAATGTGGTTTGTTGGGGATGTCACCAACGTGGGCACTTTTTTCGCTTCTGTGGTAACAGACGTGTCCCATCGAATACACAAAATAATAGAGGTGTTCAGACGAGTACACAGAATAGAACTGCAAATGGCAGACCAGCAAATAGGAATTATGGAGAAATGCAGAGAAATTTTAGAAGGTCAGGAAATCAGGGAAATTGGCATCCCGCTTACTGAACAGGGTCGGCAGTAGGAGGGAAGATAGTAAGATCCAAAAGGGGCATCAATGTGTTAAAAACCCAAAGGATGAGTATAGTAGGACATTTAGAAATAAAAAACAAGCCGAGATAAAACAATTGTCATTAAATATGGTAGATCCTAGTTCATGTATAGTACAAATAGGAAAATATAAAGTTAGAACATTAGTTGATTCGGGAGCACAAGTTAGCGTGATTAAAGAAGCATTTTTATATCGAATGTTAAAAAATTGTAAAATATTTAGAATTCAGGAGAATCTTCATTCGGTAACGGGACAAAAATTAGAAGTGCTAGGACAAACGATGATAAACTTGAAATTAGGAGGGATAAATGTCAGGCATGTGTTCCATGTGGTCAAGGATTTAAATAGAAATATGATATTGGGTAGAGATTTTTTATTGAAAAATGGGGTGAGACTTTTATTTGATTTGCATAAATTAAAATTCCAAGATGTTTACGTAGATTTAGAAGAAGATATGCATGTGTCGACACTAGTTAGAGTCAAAACGACCATGAATTTAAAACCACAGTCAGTTAATTTGATACAAGCAAAGCTGAAGAGAAACCCGTATTATGTAGCAGGAAACATAGTCAGAATCACTGAATTGCAAAAAGAAATAATTGATGAGCCAGGTTTAGAAGTTCCGGATGGAATAATAGAATTGGATAAAAGTTTAACATTTCCAGTGATGGTTATTAATAACACAGGTAGAGAAATTAAATTATACAGAGGATGTGTAATAGCCAAGCTAGAACATAATGTTAGTGACATATTGGCAACAGATAGAGTAAATATGGCAGGCATAAGTTATTCAGAAACCTCTAGTGAAAGAATTAATAATAGGCGCGGATGCGGACGAAAAGGGAACGTAAAAATGGATGAATTGATCCATCCATCCAGAAGAAATACAGCCCAAATACATTCACTAGACAAAGTGACAAGGGAACAAGAATTGTTGGCACAGTCTTCAATTCTATCTTCCGAACTACTACCTAACTCTCGTCCTACCCTTAATCTAAACCTTCTCCTCAAGCTTTCCTCTTGTATAGCGATATCTACGGCTTGTGACAATCTTGCAGGATTCTCTCTTAATAATTTAAATTTCAATCCATCTGACCTAATCCCATCAACAAAAATCCCTACTAACATCCGTTCCACTTCTTCAGCTCGTACATTCTGTCCTAAAAATGACTCTTCCGCTAAATTGATTAACCTGTCACTGTATAGCTGTACACTTTCTGTAGTATTTTGTCTAGTCTGTCGCAATACTGAGAATGCGTATTGTGGATCAGTAATTTCAGCGTATTTTCTTGCGAGATCATCTTTAAATTCTTCCCAGGTTTCACCTCTTCCTGCTTCTAGTTTTCTTCTTATATGGTCAGAAACTGGACTTGTACTTGTTCTGTATGCCAAATTCTTTTTCTCCTCATCTGTAGCGTTTACTAAATAAGCATGTTTCTCAATAGAAATGACCCATTTCTTAAACTGGTTTGCTTGTCCATTAAATCTCTCAACATCACTGCTTACATTTTGTTGTCTTAACACTGCATCCAACCTTGATATTGCCCCACCAACTCCAGTCAGTACCTGTGAAAAATCTTGGGGTTCCATTCTAGAATCTATAATGGAAATTATTAAGCAATATACAAATATTTCAAACAATATTAATTTCAAATTCAGCAGCAATACATAATCTGTTCAATTAATTACTCTAATATTATCTATTATCTAACTATACTAACAAAAAACTCCAATCGAAGATCCTGACGAAGAAAATTTTCTGTTCTAATCACGAATCCTGATAAAAGAACTTAATTGAAATCCTGATGAAGAAATTTCTAATTGATCCTGATACCAACTCTAATCGACACCGTTGAAAGGATCAGAACACAAAAAAAAACCTCTGGATTTCCTAATTCAATCGAAGTCGAAGTCAGTTCTTTCCAATTATTTTCCTGTCGTTGATTGTGCTCGATATAACGCTCAATACCAAACTGCTTGATTACTTGCTCGATTGACTGTAAGCGTTAGACTTTAATTTCCGTCAAGCAAGGTCACCTTCACGATTTTTCAACCGACAACTGCTCCCGGTTTCAGCAAAAATCTGGCATTTTCATATGTTTCAGCGTAAAAATGATCCAGTCAACAACAATTGGATTCAAACCTGACTCTATCCACTCCGTTATATGTTAGGTGGCATTCCAACAACGGTCAGTTAAATTTATTGTAACAACTTTTGACTTGAGACAAGTTGACTATATTCATCAATGCCTTCACGTAAGTGAAGTGACTGTAGAGAGTATTGAGGATCTCGATTTAATAATTATGGAATTTGCAATATAACCTTGACTTCACCTTCAACAGTCCAATGAGCTAAAACTTATAATTTTCAGCATTCTTTGTTTTACTTGTAGTTTTATTTGGAGCAGGTTATTGTTCTGTTGAAATTAAATCATTTCTGGTACCTCGAGACTTCATAAGTTGTTGTAACATGTAATCAGCGAGTTCATTCTTATAACCTTGTGTACTAATTTTTGATGCAAAACGGCATTACTTGATCTCATTATACAATTAGCGTTGGTCAGTGCTCAAGTTATTTCATACTACTAATTAGATAAAAACATCAGTCTTTCAAAAAAATAAGTTAATCAGTCAAACCTTCTGAGCTGGCCTGAGAAATCGATCTCCTTTTTAAACAGAAATACACTGAGAACCCACAACAACTACCCCTGGGTGGGCTTTCAGCTGTTGCGTTTCTTATTATTATTTACTTAAAAACTTCCTTCTCCAGACGCCCAGACACAAGAATCTTTCATGGCGGTAACTCTCTCCACGACATCCCATATTTCTTGAGGTCAAAGGCACCAAATCAACCTGTATTATAGTGTAGAGATGTTACACACAGGTTAGAAGGCACGTGATGATCGTACAGCACACAAGTCTCCGTTGTTTAGAACATTCTTTATTAGTTGAATCGTTCAACTACAGCATAATGATGTTATGCTCAAATTCTGATGTTTACATGTTTTCCTACTTCCCTGCTAGCTGGAACCCAAGTGACGTGTGTGCCAGCCTAGATACCCCTCTTTATTCGTGCACACACGTTCACTAGCTATGGTTTTCCCACTAGTCAAGGAATGCGCAGCATTCCTTAACTCTTTACTCCTAAGCTACTCCCTTTACTGTTACACATGTATTTGAAGTAAAACAGCTGAAATTGCATGAAAACTAGCGTCTGTTTGTAAAACGAAATCTTTAGAGATATCAGGCAATTTAAGAATAGGATATGGGCTGAACAGAGTTTTGATCTGTTGTAATAATTTATCATGATCACCTGTCCAGATAATTTTCGTTGGTTGACCTTTTTTTAGAAGTTCAGAAAATGTTGCCGTCATATCAGCAAAGTTAGGAATAAATTTCTGATAGTAATTAATGAGACCCAACAGACTTTGAAGTTCTTTCTTAGTGGTAGGTGGTTTAATATTTAAGATCTTGGTAACTACTTGTGGATCAGTTTTACGGAATCCGTCAGAAATTCTATGACCAAGGAATTGTATTTCAGTGAAACCTATTTCTATTTTGCTAGGTTTTGCTTTCAGACCATGTTGTTGTATTCTCTGAAATACTTGTTTTAATATTTTAACATGTGTGTCAATGTCAGAAGTATGGATACAGATATCATCCATATATGTAGCAACATTAGAAATACTGTGTAGTAATTTTCTCATCATACGCATAAATGTGCTTGGTGCATTTTGTAACCCGAATGGAAGATATGCCCATTCGTACAAACCTAAAGGAGTACTAAATGCTGTAATATGCATGGAATCTTCATCCATGGGGACTTGCCAATACCCTTTAGTAAGATCAATCTTGGAAAATAGCTTAGAGTTTGCCATGCCTTCAATTAGTTCATCGATATTTGGCATTGGTTCAGCATCGAGGAGTGTTAACGCGTTCACTTTCCTGTAATCGACACACAAACGTAGTGAACCATCTTTTTTCTTCACAATGACTACCGGAGAACAATAGTTTGAAACGGACTTCCTAATGATACCACTTTGATCAAGTTCAGATATTTCTGCTGTAATCTTATCCAGATAATGTAGAGGGATAGGATATGGTTTCACCTTTACTGGAATATCAGATAGTAAAGTAATTTTGTGTTTAATAAGTGATGTTTGCCCAGGTTTATCAGAAAAGATTGTGCTAAACTCTTGTATAGCTGAAATAAGCTTATCTTTATCTTGTGGTGATAGTTTGTTATTAATTTGTATTGCTTGCCAATCCTTATCACTGTTAACTGTTGGTGTTGGTATTTGTTGTGTAATAGCGTCTTCTTGTTGTTCGTTGATAACCCAGCAAGCTGCTGCAACTCTATGTGGTATTTGTTGGTTATCATACGGAGTGTCAGTGTCACGTGTAAGATAAGGTTTTAGCATATTAATGTGGAAAATTTTATTTTTCCCTTTTACCTCAATGGCATAATCGACGTCGCTAACCCCTCTGATGACTCTAAATGGACCCTGCCACGAAGTAACAAGACAATCCAGAGGGTCGGGAAGTAACAGTAACACGTTGTCTTCTTCTTTCAAGACTATTGTCTTGGCCTTTCTATTGTCGTATTGCCTATATTTTTCCCCTGCCTTCTCAAGTGCTGATTTAGCAATTTGACAAGCTGTCATGATTTTATGTCGCAACTGCGTAACCATTTCATATGTTTCTCTTTTGGGGTGGTCATATGTTTTGTTAGTCAGCATGTCATTGTATAGCATCAATGGACCACGAGGATTGGCTCCGTACACGAGCTCAAATGGAGAAAAACCAGTACTAGCTTGTGGTACCTCCCGGTACGCAAATAATACTGCATGCAATAGAATGTCCCAGTCTTTCGGACGTTCAGCCGCAACTTTTGCTAGGGTTCGCTTAAGTACCCCGTTGTAATTTTCATTTACCCCATTCGTCATTGGGTGCCACGGTGAACTAAACACCTGTGGAATACCCAGCACTTTCATCGCTGCTTGGGTAGCCGGAGATATAAACTGACTACCTCTGTCTGATAAAATGTATAATGGAAATCCTATCCTACTGAAAATCAATAAAAATGAATCTAGGATGGATCTACTAGTGATGTGTTTGAGCGGGATAGCCTCCGGCCAACGAGTACATAAATCAATCATGGTTAAGATAAACCGATTACCACGATCAGTTGTAGTGCTAAGTGGACCCACAATATCCACAGCAATCTTTTGAAATGGGCGTGATTGATGCCAAATCAGTTTTCTGAACATGAGCTTTAGGATGTTTGCCTTTTTGTGTGGTTCTTTGGCACAATGAACACGAACGAACATGATTTGTGATATCTTTGGCGTAACCAGGCCAATAAAATTGTGCTAACAATCTATGAGTAGTCTTAGCAATGCCCTTATGCCCCGCAAATGGTGAATCATGTGCCAACTTCAGTGCTTCGCTACGATATTTGGTTGGTAGCACTGTTTGTAAACACAATGTTGAACCTCTGTTGTATTGTCTATACAAAATATTATTGTCTAACACAAATTTCCAATCACCATTTTTAGCTTGTTTCGAAGGATTGTTCATGTTATTAAAACAGATTTTAAGAGAAGAATCTTGTTGTTGTTCCGTAGCTAAGTCTGCAGTCAGTGTTATAGTATTCTGAACCTTGTCACTATCAGTCTGAGAAGAAGAAGAATTGTCCGTATCTTCTTCTTCTTGACGACGCACTTGTGCTCTTGTGACAGCATTTGTTGGCGTGTTTTCAATCTCCCATTCAATTGCCTCTTCATGAGTGCGATCATTTGCATTGGGTACGTTCCCAATGAGTAACCTGGCACAAGGATTCTGAAGTACTGCTGCATTTACTGTGCCTTCAAAGTATGAAGATTTTATCGTGATTGTGGCGATTTTATACCTTTCAACTGTGCCGCCGAAAGTTCTGCAGCCTACAGTTTTGCCTGTGTAGTCTTGCTCTCTTATGACCTTTTGGTCTACCCCAATAATAGATGCGCCTGTATCACGAACGCATGTAGTATGTTCCCCGTTCACCCAAGCTTGGTGAACTTTAAGTGTGCCATTCTGTATGTTAGCCGCATTGGCCTCTTGAATGGTCGCTAGGCATTCGTCATCAGGAATGTCTTTCTCAGTCTTATCTAATTTGTCGTTGTAAGTCTGAATAATAGCCGCATGTGTGTCCTCTAAGTCGTCAGAATCGCTGCTGGAGAACACGTATGCAGTATTCGCCTCCTTCCAAGTGTTTCTCATCGCGCACGACCGGCTTGTATGTCCATACGCCCGACAAGAATAACATTTAACACTCTTCTTGTAGGAGTCATACTTACTCTTTTTCTTAGATGTGGTGTCTCTTAGGTACGCAGGATAACCAGGATGTTGGTCACACATTTCCAAAGCACCGTGTGAGAGTTTAAAATATTGACATCGTGTGAAGTGACCCTTTCTAGGTCTGTCAGAATCTCTGTTTGTGTTCTGGTAAGGTCCCCTGTTTCTATTAGAGAATTTCTTGAACTTACCATTACCTCTGTTATTCTGAATTCTAGCACTAGCCCCTATTACCAGTTCAGGTTGTGTGCATTCCGCAAATATGTCACGGTGTGCATTGAAATATGATTCTCCCCTCATTTCCATTTCCTTAAGATCTTTGCATTTATTTTTCACTAGAAATATAGACATGGCCTCTGGTACCGCAGATAGTAGTCTATCTCTAATTATTAAGTCTCGAATTTTATTGTAGTCAGACCCAATATCAGCGGCTTTAGTCCATTTATCAAAAGATGAGGTTAATTCAGAAACAAAGTCAAGGAAAGTTTGGTTAGATTTAGGAGTGAGTGTTTTAAACTTAGTACGTAAGCCCGATTCATCTAAACTAAAATGTGCCAAAACACGATCTCTCATGTATTTGTAGTTAGTACGTAAGTCCTCAGGTATTAACTCGATTACCTTTAAAGGCTCCAATGCGAGATGCCTGTGGAACAGAATCGGTATGTCTTGTTCCGGTACCTTGTAGTACTTTACGAGCACTTCAAAATTGGTAATCCAAGAACTGAAAGAATCACCTTGCTGGAAATTGCGAAAAAGACCTTGATACTTCTTCACTGGATCATTATGTTTTGCTTGAATTTTTTCTCGTTCAATCTCAGCTTCACGATCCATTTCCAATGACTTGACTTTCAAATTACCTTCAACTTCCTTGTCCTTAAGAAGTTGTTCGGCCAAAAGTTTTTCTTTCTCAAATGCCAGTTGCTTATCTTTCATCTCTTTTTCAGCTGCTATCCTCTCCCGTTCCAGAGTTAATTCCTTTTCCCTAGCGGCAATTTTCTCACGTTCCAAAGCCATCTCTTTTTCTTTTAACTCTTTCTCAAGAGCCAATCTCTCTTGTCGTTCCTCTCGTTTATGTGCAGATTGAAGTTGTTTTGCTTCTTTCTCTGCTGCCAATTTTTCAGCTCTCTCTTCACGTTGCTGTGTCTGAAAATCTTTCAATTCTTGCTTTGCCCAATTTCTGAGGTCTGCACCAGTCAAACCAGACTTTTCACCCATGTCCATGAAGTCTTGAAGTGTTGACATGTTGTCTTAATGATCTGTAAATTATGCCGCTACAATAGCAGATATGCGACGCACGGCCGATAGAATGCGTAGGCAGACAATAACAAGCGTATCCAAATACATATGCAAGTTGAACGAGAAGTCAACTCGAAATCAATAATATAGAAGAGTATAAACATGCGAGAAGAATAGCAACTCGGCGCGAGATAGATAACGTCCTAACCGTTACAAAATGTAAGCACTAGAAATTAGTAGTAAAAATATATATTCAATATAAAGAATATACTGACACAACAATGACGCTATTACGATAACGAACTACGAAGTTACATACCTTCATAATATTTAATCACATATAATTAAGGAGACGTGATAGAATAAGGAATGTAAATGCCTAACGGTACGACACGAAAAAAATTAATATACTACCAACGAATCGCAAGTTCGTCACAAAAATTATATTTGTGACAAGCTGACAAGCCGTCAGTAAATAACGTGTCTGAATGTCAGAGAAATAAACTCATGTGACATTCAGATAGCGCTCCAATCTTCCGCTTTGTTAAACAACTACGGAGTCGGCTATCGGAAGAAAAAGTATGTTATATACAAGACACCCAAACAGACCACAGTTATATAACAACAAACAGCAAATATACTGGCCTTAACGAGATAAATCCTGGTTGACCAGTTGAAGTGGGTATCTGAACGTATGATACCCGCAGTGACTAAATGTTGTTGCGTATTTAAAGTCCAGAATAAGTTGACTGATGTGTGAACTGTCCTGTATGTCTTACAATTTGTCCGTAATGACGTGTGCAGTATATCCGTGTAAAAGAATGTTCACAGTATGATGACTGTCTGATCCCGAAGTAGGTTGACTGATGTGTCCGTGACAATGTCCGATAATGTGTTGACGGCCGCTTAGAAGTGTCATTCGAAATGTAGGTACCTCTTCATGACAGATCCGGTGAACAATGTCTAGATGAGCGTCTCAATAAAATCCAGATTTCCTAATGATGGAAGGAAGCGTCGATGTAGGTCAAGTCTATAATGTCGCCTATTCATATTGGCATCTGAGTTCATATACCTTTCCAGATCAGTGCATAATCCAAAGCATCTATAATGTCCAGACAACCAGTAAAAATCCTCTATATAAGTAGATGGTTGAGTGGCTTAGTAAGTAAACTCAGTATGTATGGCGTTGTTCTGTGCAATGATCCTTAAGTATGAACAGGATACCGTGTAGGATTGTCCATACGTCAAAAGTTCGATGAGAATTTCGGGTAGGGAAGTGTCCTCGTGAAGGCTAAAGTGACGTTGATAAATCCTTGACTCACTTGGTATGGCGGCGCAATGTGAACAAAATAAAATCCATTCGTATAGTTCCTGATAATGGGATCATAATGTCACGTGTAGAAATTGGTGAAATAGTGAAGGTGGCGTGAGGGAGTCTTGTGGAGGGAAGCGTTGGTGTGGAAAATGTCGTGAGTGGATCAAGTGGAGAAAAGGAAGTGTGTGGAAGGGACAGTCCACTGTGTATGTTCCATCTCTATATCTCCTCTAGTACCTATATCCACGTGTAAATGGTATGTTTCCTGTCTATATAAGATGCAGACTGGTGGTAGACACGATTCCTGACTTGACTAATAATTATGTAGATAATTACTTTTGTGATTGGGTTCCGATGATTTCCTGGCCAGTGCAAATAAGTGGCAAATGGCGGATGTGAATGAGTGGCTAGTTAGTAATATTTCCTGTTGGCACTCCCGGAAAACGATGCACCCAAGGCTGCCATACTATATGTCCGGCGTGTTCATAAACTGTTAAACGCACTTGAGCGAATAGTATGTCAATTCAAATGTCTGGCTCGACACAACAATCGTCAAAGCAAAATGAACAAATGTTCAACGCTGGAACCGCAAGGTAAATGACTTTGAAGATAACGGCCATGTTGAAGATTTGATACGTAATAACATTTAATAAGATCTGACAGTCAGTTTGAGATTTTTCTATCAATTCTATCCGTACCTAGGTGCTTGTTGTTGCCAAGCGGGACCTAGTTCTATTTACAGGAACTCATTGATACTCAACACTAACCTGCTTACATAGGTATTGTACCTTCGTATCTTCCATTGCCCTTCTGTCATTCTGCCTGAAGTTCTCCTTTGCCGCTCTGCACGTTATAAGTCTAGGTACTCCCGTACGTTCTGTAGCGACACGTTGTAGCAATCCCTGTATATCTTCGTCGCAGCCACTGCTTTACATGCCAACACTATCCTATCGCCAATATTTGCCTTTGCATGGCCTGCTCCTCCATTCCCAATCGATGTCCTTCATGTTGATATATGACGTCACTGTCCTTTGTGTTCTTTACCAACAGTTTCCTTAGTTTCTTGTGGAGTTTTCCCTATATGATTTTCTACCGCCTTTTCCGATGACGTCATTCTGTCTACACGCCATGTGGCACCGCCGCCAGAATCATCATCATCATCAAGTGCCGTGCCGTCTGGCGTAGGCGTTCATGGCTCTCCATAGATCTCGGTCTTTGGTTTTCTGGATCAACTCTGCTGCTGATATTCCTCCATGCCACCGTCTCAATCCATCCAGCATCACTTCTCTTGGTCTACCTCTGCCTCTCTTCCCCTCGATCTTTCCAGTTGTTACGATGTTCTCCAATGCCTCTCTTCTCATCACATGACAGAGGAAAGCTGTTTGTCTCTGTCTTATTGTTGTATATAATGTTCTAGTTTCGTTAGCCTGTTTCCGCCAGAATACCAACACAAAAGTCCTCCATGAAAAATACAGTTCATCGTCGATGGAAATGGCAGTCACGAGAAAGACTTCATTGACCCGGGTTTTATCCCATATGACTCGGTCTCTTTCCACAGGATGACCCGCCGAAAGTGCCGCACAAAGCACGAACTCCGTATCTCCAGCGGCGACTCCCAGGAGTCTCCTGAAAAATGCACGCGTGAGCCGAAAAGGCAAACCAGTCAATCCAGCAACAGCCGGCCGCCATCGTTCCGAACATGCAGTTCACGCTACACACAACCGCGGACAGATGTAAAAGCATTCCACACGAAACTCACAGCTCACAGTGTCGCGCCACGCACTCACTCAGTAGCAGGGCGACGGAACCATATCCTCCTCAGTCGCCTCTTACGACATGCATGGTAGGCAACGGTGTTACTATTCTTTGCTCCCCCGTATGGGCCCCAGCAACACACGGGCGATGTTGTGGTTGTGGGACTATAGTGGGCAGTACTTAAGATTAGCTGCATTGTGGCTCAGGCTTGATTCTCAGCTGGGGAATATCTAGTTTTGTTGTTTAGGTATCCTCTGGAAGGCTAAGTTTTACATATTTTTATGCTGAAGGCAAACACTACACCACTAAATCAAACACCCTCAGCTGAATATTTTGGATGCACACAGTTGGAGGTTTAATTAACTAGATTAGGAATAGCGCAGATACATAAAGTTAGTTGCCATATTAGGAATAGTGCAGATACATAAAGCTAATTGCAGATTAGGAACAGTGCAGTTTCATGTTTAAACATCAGTGTGGCAATTTTGTACCAGTTCATAATGTAATGGCTCAGTGAATGTTCCATCAGTATTTTTCATCCAATTGTTCTTTCTGAAATGAGATTGTGTTTTCTGTTCCCAACTATAATTGACAGATTTTTTTTTTCGTGGCTATTCAAAAATGTATTTCTGAAATAGGCCTGTTTAATCACAATTTAAAAAAAACAAACAAACATGTCCCCTTAGCAGAAACTGCAGCTGTGGTGTGAAGCGTTAGGTTATCACATATTCTAGGCCACATTACATGAGCTGGGGTGGCCAGTTCGTTTCCTCATAATTGTTCCTTCCTAAACAATTCCCTGAAAGTTGTGTGGCACCCATTTTCATGAAATAAAACAAACGTTTAGTGACATTTTCAAATGTGACAGAATACCTAGATTTTCTATGTGAGTGAACATGGTGTAATGAGAGTAATAAAAAGCTAGATGGCCACCGGAGATGTTTCCTTATGAAATGAAGAATCCCATGGATGGCTAAGAAGACCAGTATCCAAGCATGGCAAGAGGTTAATTCACAAAGACAAGATGATTGTCCACATCAAGACAAGACCATCATCATTGTTTGAGCACATGAGATAAGGTCTGAAGAAAGTTGTGACAACTGGGAAGATCAAGTGTGTTAGAGACAGAGCTTGGCGGAGAGAAAATGCAGTATGGGTTAGCAGAGAAGTATTGAAGACAATCAGCGGTCAAATGTATCAAGGCGCAGAGGACAAATATTTGTGGGGGAGTGATCGCCTGTGCCACTTGGCATGACACATAGTGATGATAATGATAATATCATATAAACAGCAATAGAGATTTCACAAACAAATTACAAATACACAGTCTACAAGCGTAAACATAATGAGTCTTTCCAACTTGTTTCAGACATCAAGCGACATGTCCAAGCGCCTGTCTCATGTCTTATCATGTCTCCAAGCTCTCCTGTCTAAGACTCTACAAGTCCAGAGAGATCTGAACCAGGAAACCAAGACGACTAACCCCAGACCAGCCCAGTACTACGCCAGCGCCTACAAGAGACTGCAGGGAGTTGTTGCTAGTAGCTCAGCTATTGTTGACGCTTGTACACTCCTGGTCCAGAGTGTTGAACCCATAGTTCTGGGTAAGGGATCTGTTCGTTTACTGACATGTTTGTCTGATTGTTTTGTCAATGTCAGTGAACTCTTTCGTTCCCTGAAGGTTACAGATGCTGCCTAATAAGAGAAATAATGATAATGACACAAATGTATTTAATGTGGTGCAAACACAATTTGTTTTAAAACAAAAGCCAGATGGAGGAATAATAATGTCACATAATTTCTGTAGTTGGTGACTTCTGTCACAAGATTGCATGCTATTTTTATTTGGTGACTTCGGTCACAGATAGAGAAATAAGATCACATATTTCCTTTAGTTGCTGACTTCGGTCACACGTGAAGAAATAAGACGACGACATACACTCTGTGCTTGATGACTTCTGTCACAGATGGAGAAAGAAGATCACATACAATCTGTGGTTGAAGACTTCTGTCACAGATGGAGAAACAAGATCACATACTCTCTTTAGTTAATCTGGATGTATCCTGACTAGTGTATTAGCAATATTGTGTCCAGTAGATGTTATAACTGTTGCATTAGTTTTACTGATTACATTTTGTTCTTTGTCCTGGTTTAGGCACAAGCCAGAACAGCCAGAGACTGGGACGGTGTGCTGACCTTATCCAGAAGAGTTTGCAGAGACTTCTGTCAGCATCATCTTACTCCTACACACCATCATCTTTAATCTCGTCTGTGTTATCTCCAGCTTTAAACCATCACTCAAAGGGAGCTCCAGGCTCTTCCGTTTCACCTTCATCATTTTCTTCATCATCAACAGCTTCAAGAGACGCAGGATCAGCGTCATCAGTATCCTCCCTAAGTGATGACTCTATGTCAGTTACTGCTTCCAGCAATTCAACTTCCAACAGCACAGAGTCTGACCTGACTGATGTCACGCTTCTATCAGAGTCACAGCTGGGCCAGATAGACTGCTCCGTGCAGGAAGTCTCCATGGCCCTGTCATTATTCATGGAGCACATACAGAAGACATTGAGCACCCAGCTGGAGGCAGATATTCCCACGACTCCCCGAGTACAACAAATTCTGGCTGCATCTCCAGAGAAGTTAGTTATGACCCCAGCAATGAACACTGCACGTTTAAAGAGGATGAACATTAAAAGAACTGTTCTTTTAGCCAGGAGAGATGAGAACAGTTCTTGACAACGGCATTGTTAGTCCAAAATTTGTTATAATGTTTAATCACTTAGCTATTATATTACTGTTATTGTTAAAAGCTATTATATTACTGTTATTGTTAAATTATTAGATGATGATATATCCCTGATTATGCTTTCTTGACTTCACCATATAGCTAAAGAAGGCATACAAATAACTGAGTTTACATTTGCCATCATTTACCTCTTGGTATCTGTCAGTGGTAATTTATTATGTACGTTTGACTGACAGCCAAAATATGTGTGTGTAGGAAGCAATCTGGGCATTCAGTCACAGTATAATGGTGTTGAGCCCTGTCGAGCCAAACTGCTTCTTGTGTCCCTAATTCTAGCCCCTGGTTGGTGATGTTTCTTTTTCAGTCAATATTTTCTGTTAGGCATGAGGGTTGAAGTGACTTTAGACTGCTGTCAGGTTGTTGCCTTGGCTATGTCGTTTATGTGTTTGTTTAATGTATCTTTCTGTCAGGTTTGTTGCTTTGTCTATGTCATTTGTGTTTATTTAATGTATCTTTGTGCGTTTTTTTAAAAATATTATAAACCTTTTTTTGACGACGAGCATTTAAAAAAAAAAAACTCAATTTAGACTTAGTGCCATTGTTCGTGGATGATGGGAAGTTAGTGCCATTGTTGGTGCATGCTGGGAAGATGTTTATAAGAGCTGATGAACAAGTCCACTTATGAAAGGAGTTGTCAGTTCCCAAGCTTTGGATTGTTCATCTCACCTCTGATAGATACAACTGCTGATTCTACATTTATTGCAGCTTAATCACACACTGTTGCTGTTGCATTTGTTGTATGGGTATGGTGGTAAATTCTATCACAGAAAGTCTTGCTCTAAATGCAGCCTGTTTCAAAACATGCACTGGACCCACATTAAATTTCACCTAATATTTCTATTGCTGACAATATCTCTTGGATCTCTCTTGTTATTATGTTGATTTATTACATTGTGAATTAAAGAGCCAGATTTGCCCTGACCTTTATAAACAAATAGTCATTGAGTTTTCTATAACCAGTTATTATGGTCGTTAAACTAGAAATTTAATTAAATAAGAAAGGAATGTGGACTACAGAAAAAACCGAAAAGATATATACACATTTGGTCTGTAAATGAAGAAAGTAGGAAAGTGACACCTTTTGCTTATGGGAGAGTTTATTCGCAGATGGGGCCCTGGAACATGTATGACTACCATGTATTCACTAACCCTAATCCTAACCCTAACTTAATACATTATACTGGCCCCCAACGATATGCCAGTTTGTACTGCTCTCTAATATAGAAGATATAGACGTCACGTGACCAGAACCGTTTGCGAATAAACACTTCCTTTGCTTATATTTGTTTGTTATTGAGAGTGAGAGAATAGAACATGGTGACATATCACTTCCCAGACATTTGATGATAAGTTGTGTTTGACGTGCTACTTAAAGGGAAGTTTGCAAATGTAAAGTTTCATCTCATGTGATATTTCATGGTTTCAGGATAATCTGCTAATGTTAATTTCATGAGACATTTGACTGCTAGGACAGTCTGCTAATGTTAATTTAATGAAACATTTTACTGCAAGGCAGTCTGCTAATGTTAATTTCATGAAACATTTTACTTTCAGGACAGTTTGCTAATGTTAAACTTCATGTGACACTTTACTACCAGAAGAGTATGTGAATGTTAAAATTTATGTGATGTTTTACTTCCATGACTGTGAATATTAAAAGTTGATTTGAATTGTTACTGATAGATGTCACTTATTGATATATATATTTAAAAGATCAAGTTTAGCATGTGAGACATGCAGAAATGACAGTTATTTTGTGAACCTAGATTGGTTATTTTGTTGTTAGAAATATTCACAGCATGAAACTTCAATATTAAAATTGATGCCGGCATTTTTGGTTTAAGATCGTACCACATCAAGGTGCATATAAGATAATGCATTTCTATCATCTACTTTGTTGTATTTAGCAGCTGTTTGATGAGAATATGTGATACTGAATTAGATATTGATCAAGACTGTATAGAAGACACGGATGTGGTAAGGAAGATGTAGTAGTTAATAAGCACTTTGGAATTGATACCGATAGCTATAGCAATCCTGTAATCTACATGGATTGTAAACGTATGGTGATGGACATATATCAGGTAGAGAATAGTGAAAGGGCTTGTTACATGGCAAAGGTTATCCAGTCTTGTGTGTCTCAGTATTGCGGAGAGACCGTCTTCTTCTTCTTCTTTCGTTCGCTTGAAATATGTCTATAACTGCAGTGCTGTCTCTTGTATGAATTGAACTGTCTTTTTCAGTTCACACAGCGGTCCATAGAGTTTATCTTCCACTGTCGTCTCTCTAGGCCAGAAGGTTTGCCTAGATATGTTATATTTTGGGCAGTCTTGGAGTATGTGCTCTGCTGTCTGCGACGCCAATCCACATGTACACATGGCTGTTTCACCAATCTTGAATTTTGTATACATGTGGTTGCGTAATCTATTGTGCCCTGCTCTGAGGCGCAGAATAATGACTTGTTCTGGTCTATCCATATCGTGGTAGTCATCTTGAGCAGGTTTTGGTGGCTTTCTGACTGATTTGATCATTCTTTTCTTTTGGTGGTATGTTACAGGCACATCAGGCTGTTCTTCTTTGGCTCCTTCCTTAGCCAATTGATCAGCTCTGTCGTTCCCGGATACTCCACAGTGGGATGGTATCCACTGTATGGTGACCTTATGCTGACTGCTAAGTTCAGAAAGTAGTGTCCTTAGTACTGGCAATTTCCCAGACAGGAGCGCCTCGAGTACTGATTTTGCATCTGTCAATAGCACCACAGGTTGTGTACCATTGCTGGTATTTAGTAATTTCTCTGTTGCTATCTTGATTGCCTCAATTTCAGCATCGTAGTTATGGCTGTACTTTCCTGTCGGTACTCTAGCTGTGTCCCTGGTATTATTTGGGTATTCTATGTACACTCCCGCTCCTCCATTTCGAACAGCATTTTGTGCTGACCAATCTGTGTAGACTCGGATCCAGAGGTCCTGTGGGTATTCTTCATCAAGGAAGCTGAGAGTGGCTGTTCTGCGCTGCACACTGTTCTGATCTTCCTTGTCAAATATTCCTCTCACTTTTATCTGGATTTGTAATGATAGTCTATGCTCATCTTTCCATGGAGTTCGCTCTGGAATAGTTGTTAGGGGGATACCAACTGTGGGCAGATCGGTGGTTTCTCTGCAGAGTCGTTTGATAAAACTACTTCTTTTCAACCGCCCCATAGCTAGGTTTTCAAATCTGTTCTTCATAGGGTGGCCTGGCAAGCTGAGGAACTTTTCTGCTTGTATTAGCGTTTTCGTATCTCTGCGCTCACTCAGTGCTTGTGTCCTCCCCATCTTCTCCATTTCCACTATAGGGGTTGATCTCATCCCTCCAGTGGTGACTCTAAGTGCTTGATTTTACACTTTGTCCAGCTCTTGTAGTGTGGTTTTTGCTGCTGAACACCACGCAGTTGACCCGTATTGCAGGTGTGGTCGTATGCTCTGCTGATAAACTTTGCTAAGTATTTTCCCACTGGCTCCCCATGTGGTTCCACTTAGCTTTCTCAGGATGGCTATTTTCCTTCTGGCTTTTGCTACTGCTTTGTTGATGTGCTTTCTCCATGTCAGCCTGCCATCAAATGTTACTCCAAGGTATGTTGGTTCTTTATCTTCTCGTAGGGGTGTTCCATTTATCTGGATGGTCCCTGCCTTTTGTTTTGGAGAGAGGGTAAATAGGGTGGTGCTGCACTTGTCAGTGTTTATGCTGACACACCATCTATTTGCCCATGCAACAAATGTATCTACAGCTCTTTGTAGTAATCTGGTGGCCACTGATGTATGTTCATTTGTGCTCCATAGAACCAGGTCATCGGCATACATTGCGGCTTTAATTCCATGTGGTAGATTAGCAACGAGATCATTGATGAAGATTAGAAAGAGTGTGGGGGACAATACTCCGCCCTGGGGAACTCCGTGACGCAGTAGTACTTTCTTGCTCTTTAGTCCGTCTATCTGTACTCGGGCTCTTCTGTTGTGCAAGTATGCTTTCACCCATTTGTACATTCTTCCATTGACTTTGCAGTTTCTCAGTTTATTCATCAGACCTTCTTTCCAGACCTTGTCAAAGGCTTTCTTCAGATCTATCCATGCCGCAAGCACCAGCTTCTTCTCTTGGAATGCATCCTCAATTTCTTGAGAGAGGTAGGTTGTCTGATCTTCCGTAGAGTAGCACTGCCTAAAGCCAGCCTGCTGTGGCACAAGGATGTTTTTACTTTCAATGTACCACTGCAGTCTGTGATTGATGATGCGCTCCAGTGTTTTGCAGAGACAGCTGGTGAGGCTAATTGGTCTGTAGCTAGAGGCAATAGAACTATCTTTCCCTGATTTTAGGAGGGGTATCATGATTGCTTCTCTCCAGGCTTGTGGAACTCTGCCTAAGGTCCAACTGTTATTGAAGATCTGCAACAGCTTTGCTTTGGCCTCTGTTCCTAGGTTCCTGATCATTTCATTGGAGATATCATCAGCTCCTGGTGACTTTCTCATTTTCAGTTTTGATATGGCTAGCTCCAGTTCGCTGATTGTGATGGGTGCCTCCAGAACCTCATGTACTATTTCCTTCTGTCCTGTATGTTGCCGTTTCTCTTGAATCTCTAGTTGTTTCTCCGGACTGATTTTGATATTGTTATCTTGTGCGAATGAGTCCGCAAAATGGTCAGCTGCTTGCTTTCTTGTTAAGATGTTTCCATCTTTATGTAGTGCAATTTTTGAGTTTCTCCCTGTGCCCTCATCGTTAAGTTGTTTTATTAGCTTCCACAATTTCCTTGTGTCTCTTTCAAAGTTCAGAGACTCTGTTTTTTTCCTGCTAGCTTTTCCGTCTAGCCTGCAGCTTGGCCCTTTGAAATTTGGCTTTTGCATGCTGGAGTTTATTGTGGTGCTCTTGGCTGGGTGTGGCCTCTGCTTGCTTTCTACATACTTCCACATCATTATGCAACTGTTCCAGTTCACTACTCCAGTAGGGTTTATATTGTTTACGGGCTCCTCTTGGTACTGTTTCTCGCGCTGCCTGTAGTATGCATTTCCCAAACTCTTCAACTACTTTATTTATGTCTTTCTCAGTGTTCAGGTTTCTAACCAGTATGCTGGTGCGATGCTTGTACACTGCCCAGTCTGCTTTCTTGTAGTTCCACCTCGAGAGGGTGCTGCTTTCACTTATAAGCTCATTTTCTACAGTTAGAAAGACTGGTCACTGCCACCTAGTTGTTTCCCAACAATTCGTGTAATGTTCCACTCCAGGTCTGGTGAATGAAAAGCCAGGTCAGGTGTAGTTGTAGAGTGCCATGATCTCGAGTAGAAAGTATGTGGGTCGGACGGCTTGTTAACCAAGATGAATCTATTCTCATCCTGCCAGTCTTCCAGTCTCTCTCCTCTCTGGTCCATGTGATCATAGCCCCAACTCTGCGAGTGGCTGTTGAAATCGCCGCACACAATCATTTTTTCTTTTAATGGTAGTGTGTCCAGTGCCTGTGGACGGTCACTTGGACAGTAGTAATTGATCAGATGTAGGTCTGTATAGCCTGTTTTAAGTTTAAGTGTCTGATACTCAGCCCCTTCCATATAGACTTCAATTTGGGAAGCAGTGATGTTATTTTTTACAAGGGTAAGTATCCCACCTTTTCGCCTGTCCTTTCGGTCAGATCGGTAACACTGGTAGCCTCTGATTTTGAAGGCTATATTTTCGTTGAGGTGAGTTTCTTGCAAGCAACATATGCTTACTTTTTCTTTGTCCAGGATGTTTTCTAATTCTACGTTTTTGTTGCTGACTCCCTCCACATTCCAATGCATTATTTTAAGTCTTAGTTTAGTATGGCCAGCTGTTCTATTCTCATGTCCCCTGGCTCCACAGGACATCTGAGAAGGACCTCCAGTAGTTGGGGTTGGACCCTTTCGAGACATAGGGCCCGGCACTGCACCTGCCTGGGGGTCCAAAGCAGGGCGAGCACCATAACGTTTAGCAGCAGTCGACATATTCCATTTTGCGTAATTGCGTGGCATCCTGATTTCTGTGGTGCGCCTCCTGGCTGGTTGCCTCCGTCTTCAGCACCTTTCCTTTGCTAGAGCAGACTGTGGTCTCACTCGAGTTTAGATGTGTACACACGCACACACGTGTCTGCACATGCATGTGTGTGTATACACATCTAGAGCACACTGGTTATTTTCCGGCGCCAGATACTCGCCGTCGCCCCTTCTCCTGTTAGTTAAAACAGTTCTGCCACGTGAAGGCCAGGAGTTGGACTTTTGCTGCAGAGGTTATGTATTCACGAGCCATTGGGGTATTTAAGCAATGTTGGGCGCTCACCCCAACACTGCGCCCCGGCTACATACAGCAATTTGGAACCGTGGAGAGACCTTTCTGACAGGTCATCACCCAGTATGGTGGTGGAGAAACCTCAGTCTGACAGGCAGCACCCAGTGTGGTGGAGAGACCTCTCTGACAGGTCACCACTCAGTATGGTGGTGGAGAGACCTCAGTCTGACAGGTCACAACTCACTATGGTGGTGGAGAGACCTCAGTCAGACAGGTCACCACTCACTATGGTGGTGGAGAGACCTCATTCTGACAGGTCATCACCCAGTATGGTGGTGAAAGATACCTCAGTCTGACAGGTCACTACTCACTATGGTGGTGGAGAGACCTCAGTCAGACAGGTCACCACTCAGTATGGTGGTGGAGAGATCTCATTCTGACAGGTCATCACCCAGTATGGTGGTGAAGAGACCTGAGTCTGACAGGTCATCATCCAGTATGGTGGTGGAGAGACCTCAGTCTGACAGGTAACTGCCCACTTTGGTGGTGGAGAGACCTCATTCTGACAGGTCATCACCCAGTATGGTGGTGAAGAGACCTCAGTCTGACAGGTCATTAACCAGTATGGTGGTGAAGAGACCTCATTCTGACAGGTCATCACCCAGTATGGTGGTGGAGAAACCTCAGTCTGACAGGTAACTACTCACTATGGTGGTGAAGAGACCTCATTCTGACAAGTCATCACCCAGTATGGTGGTGAAGAGACCTCATTCTGACAGGTCATCACCCAGTATGCTGGTGAAGAGACCTCAGTTTGACAGGTCGTCATCCAGTATGATGGTGGAGAGACCTATCTGTCAGGTCATCACTCAGTATGGTGGTGAAGAGACCTCATTCTGACAGGTCATCACTCAGTGTGGTGGTGGAGAGATCTATCTGTCAGGTCATCACCCAGTATGGTGATGGAGAGACCTCAGTCTGACAGATCACCACTCTGTACAGTAATGGAAAACCCCAAGTTCTAAAGAATCCCTTGACCTGACAGAATATTTCAGTGATGACTCCTAGCTATTTTATTCACATCCTTGTGAATCAAAATGTTGAATCTTGTACAACTTGACAATCAGGCACTGGTGCTGGCTTGATTCCCTCCCAACAGATCGATCACACACTCATTCCCAGCATCTGCCTCAGCTCTCCAAATGTGGTTCCCAAGATGCGGGTGCCGATTGTTTTCCATGGTTGTGGAGAGTTGCTGTGACCCTCCTGTAGTCTGTTATCATTGAATGTTTGCGCTCTGACAGGCTCCATCACACCAGAAACCATGGTGACTCACCTCTGATGTCTGCACAGAATTTCTTTGGGACGTTGAGAGGTCTTGGTCAGTATAAGTATCAACCTTGACAAAAGAGCCTCTACATAAAATATTGCTAGCAGGGGTGAGGTTAGACAGGTCAAATGTTATATTAGCAGGAGACAAGCATCAGCTAGTGACATGTAAACTATTCTCATGGAAAAGCTGCTGAAATATGTATATATTCTATAAATAAAATGTAAATGACATATCACTCATAATAACCTACCTCTTCTCTTGAAGTCACTAGTCTCTGTTTTCTTACTATTTATAGTAAGTCATGTAAAAAATAAATGTTTGGACCATCCTGCTTCAGCATTAAATCACCAATCAGTGCCATCTTTGGTCTGTAGGTTGACGATGGTCAAATTAGAATCATTGTCTGTCGTCTTTGGGCATTCTGTTAGCATGTTCCAGTACATCAATTGATGCCTTTATCTCTTTCTGTCTCAGCTTCCCACCCTCCTCCTCCCCCTCCCTCAACCCCACTCTTTCTTATCTTCTCCCACCCCTCTCTCTGCATCTGCTCTCCTTCCCTCTCTATATCTGCTCTTCTCCTCTCCTATTCTCCTTCTCTCTGGCTCTTTCTCTCCACCTGTCTCTGCCTGTCTTTTCTAATAGACTGGTAACAATTCAGGGCTGTACACTCAGTTTTTTTAATATATGTTCACATACATAACTATAGGGAGCCAGAGTATGGCTGAACAGTTATGGTCGCTGCCCCTAGTTCAGGCTATGTATGGTATGGACTGTGGATTACAAAATAAGAAAAGGGGGGTATACTATACTCCTACTTGATCCTTTGGTGGTGGTGGGAGGGGGGGGGGGGAGAAAACACCATATAGACTGCTTCCCAGGCTAAGTTTCACATTTAGACATGTTACTCACAAATAACGAAGAATTGGGCACACGGGCCTGTCTAACATTCTTCCCTTCTGCTCGCATACATTATTTCATTCACACATCACTTATGGAGCTAATCTTACACAACCGCGACAACAAAATAATATATACATTATAAACACATGGAAAATGCAATTATCAATAATACATGGCCCACTAAAACTAATTTTTGACGTGGCAATTACAATTAGCTAAGGTAGATAATTCATACCACAGAAGTTTATTATTCCTGTTGTCATTTGAGATATTATTATTTATATAATTAATATTATAAGAAAATATTTATATCATGTGGTTCTGGTATGCACAGTTTTGGATCGTTATCTGTGTTACGGAGTTTGTGCACCTTGCTGAGATTCTCCTTGTATGATATGGGAGGAGACTGGATCACTTATGAAGATATCTATGTGCAATCAATGAAAATGACCTTGACCAAAATCAAACATAACCATCCCCGGGAAGGTTAACCCGGTCAAAAAATGCCCGCAGAAGTCGGATGTGTCGGCCTAACGGCGCAAGAACGCAGCTCTGCTGTAAACAGGCACAACGCAATAACGTCCGGAAAAAAACTCCGGATGAACGAAGAAGAAGAAGAAGAAACATAACCATAAACTGGAGATTGACAGTTTATAATCACTACAAAAATGAAACAGAAGTTTCAAACAAGTAACTCTTCTTAGGTAATGAACAGTTGCAAATATCAGCCCATCAAATTCTGGCCTCCTGACTATTAAACGTAAAACTCCTTACAATAGTTAGTTTTGAGTGTGTTAAAAGTTCTGATTTCATAATGTACATAATATTTATTTCTTGCTGTCTTCAACTGACTTCATGGAGTCCCTATTCAAAATACTGTGAACACATTTTCTCATGGGTGCTACATTTGGTGAAATGAATGTTTTATCTTTTGCTATATTGGTTAAATGAATGTTTTCTGTTTCCTACATTTGTAAAATGAATGTTTTCTATCGCCTACATTTGTAAAATGAATATTTTATGTTTTCTTACTATACTGGTAAAAATGTTTTGTTTCCTCTTCTACCCTAGGGGTTAGAAAAGCATGTTATTTGTTTAACAGCATCACACATACCCATGCATGCACACACAATCCTGATTTGCCAGATTCCTGTCTGTGATATGCTTTACAGGGAGCCACACCGTAGATATTCACACCTGTACATTTGCTACTGGGGAGAGAAGGTAACATAAGGTAATCCCACAGAAGACTCAGCAGTTCAGCTTTATAGGCAATGACCTAGTGTAAGACGAATCCTGGGCATACAGGTGTCTGCTGGATTCCTATTGATTCCTGACAAATGTTAATGACAAATTGTTGTTTGTGGCCCAGAAGTGGTCAGCTACATTAAACCCTGCACTTCCGGTCAGTGGACACAAATCCTTGCCTGGGTAGAGCTGGGATCTCCGGTCAGTGGACACAAATCCTTGCCTGGGTCGAGCTGGGAGCTCCGGTCAGTGGACACAAATCCTTGCCTGGGTCGGGCTGGGATCTCCGGTCAGTGGACACAAATCCTTGTCTGGGTCGGGCTGGGAGCTCCGGTCAGTGGACACAAATCCTTGCCTGGGTCGGGCTGGGATCTCCGGTCAGTGGACACAAATCCTTGCCTGGGTCGGGCTGGGAGCTCCGGTCAGTGGACACAAATCCTTGCCTGGGTCGGGCTGGGAGCTCCGGTCAGTGGACACAAATCCTTGCCTGGGTCGGGCTGGGAGCTCCGGTCAGTGGACACAAATCCTTGCCTGGGTCGGGCTGGGAGCTCCGGTCAGTGGAAGCAAATCCTTGCCTGGAGGGGGGATTCAGACAGAGGCCAACGCGCGAACTACTGTTCCACAATGGCTGCCATACACTGCTTTATGAAATAACAATGCTAATTAAGAATTGTAAACATTTCACTATTACTTTATGATACAGTCATGGTTCTACAACAGTCTGTTTACAGCCTGATCAATCAATATCTTAAAGCAAATTGGCACTGAAACAACATAACTACACGATGCCTAATTCAGTTTTTCTGATGATTAAATGTAGTGCAGTTTAAAAAAAAAAAAAATTTAATATTCGTTACTGTATAGTGGCTTGGGGTGAGTTGGTTGAGGGACTATGTTCATTGGGGGATAAAGGGTGAACTAAGAAGAAGACTGTATTGTATTACTCATCACAACTATAGGGAACAGACTAGTGAAACATATTGGGCATATCAAAAGAGGTGGAATAGAGAAATTAGCCTTATGTGGGGGGAAAATACCTGGCAAGAAAGGAAGAGAGAAAGATGGCTGTGGTAAGCTTAAAGAGCTGGACACCAAGCAGCAGTGTTAGTGACACCAACTTAATTAAAATACCAGAGGCCAGTGAGGATTGAAGCATTATCATAACGATTGCCTGACCCAAACAATATTGGTAGAAGAAGAAATATCACTAATTGTCCGGTAAACCAATTATAAATTGCTCCATAAATACATCATTAATTGACTGGTAAACCCTTTATACATTGCTCCATAAATCTATCAATTGACTGGTAAACCCATTACTTGCCAGGTAATCCCATTATTAATTGTCATATGTACTCATTATTCTGTAAACCCATCATTATTAGTTGCCCCATGGGTGTCTTTATCATTATTAGTTACCTCATTAAGCCCGTAATTAAGTTTCTTGTAAACATATTGCTGGTTTCATTAACCCACCATTAGGTGTCTGATAAACTCTCTGCTAGTTGTCCAATAAACTCTTCATAAGATATCCCAGAAATCCCTCTCTAGTTGTTCAATAAAGACTTCATTAGTTTGTCCCATAAACTTGTCACTAGTTTGTCCCATAAACCTTTTATTGGTTTGTTCCATAAACTTTTCACTAATTTGTACCAGAAACTTTTCAATGATTTGTCCCATAAACCTGTCATTAATTGTACGGCAAAACACATGATTGATTCTCTTGTAAACTCTACTCCATTATATTTAAGTTTGAGTGACATACATCACATGGAATGTGTCCAATAAAATATGTCTTTGAGTTCGTACTACATTGAATGTGTTCTGTCTTAGATATGAGTACACTAAAGCCATTATTGTCACTGCTATATTGTTTGTTAAATGGGCATTCCTGGTTATCTATGCATGCACAGCAGAGAAGATTAAAACATAATTGCTTCTTGACGCCAGAGTTGACCTCAATTGTGTCCCACAACACTGAATCATTTGTCTTGTGTGTTTGTGACAAGAAGTGGCACTGTGTGGGTGGTGTCAGGGGCTAGTACTGTGCTGACCACCTTTACTTGCCAAGGCATGTCCTGGTATCCACTGTAGGTTGGGTCAACCCGAGGGGAAGGTCAATGTTAAAAGTCCTTCCTGATGGGGATTTGAGTGTCGAGCCACAACGTTAACACAGCTCCAACACATCTCTAGTAGGAAGAGCAACCCACAAACTCATGGCATCACACTTGATCAGTATAGCAATACTGTGAATTTCCACACAAACTGATGGCATCACATTCCAGTATAGCATTATTGTGAATTCTCACACAAACTTGGCATCACACTCCAGTAAACCATTATTGTGAATTCCCACACAAACTGATGGCATCACACTCCAGTATACCAGTACTGTGAATTCCCACACAAACTGATGATATAACACTCGATCAGTATACCAATAATTCCAACATAAACTTATGGCATCACACTCCAGTATACCAGTACTGTTAATTTCCACACAGACTGATGGCATCACACTCCAGTATACCAGTACTGTTAATTTCCACACAGACTGATGGCATCACACTTGATCAGTTAGTTAGTTAGTTGCGGTTCCAACTTCACAGCAACAGGTTGTCCCCATTATGCACCTTTCCTGTGCCAGTGAATATCACACAAAACGCTGCCCAATGTGAAAATTGGAAAAGACAGGAGTCTCGACAAACAACAGCCCGCACAGATACACTGTTCATAATGCCGCCGCCAGAATGTCAACACAATAGTCCCCCCCCCCCCCCCCCCCCCCCCACAAAACACCCAGTTCATCTCTGATGGAATCGGCAGTCATTTTCCCATCTGGATCTTTCCTAGATGTTCACCCACACAGTCCACGAAATTACAGTTCATCGTCGATGGTAGTGGCAGTCAACCAGAAGCCCAGCAGCCACACATTTCTGCATATGGCGAAAACCGGTCAACTCTGGGACATAGCCAGCTGTCATCGCTCCGAACATGCAGTAACATTCCAAAACACCTCGGGCAGATTCAAAAGCATTTCACACAAAACTCACAGCTCACTTACTCAGTAGCAGGGCGACAGAACCATCAAACCTCCTTAGTTGCCTCTTGCGACATGCATGGTAGGCAACAGTTACTATTCTTAGCTTCTCTTATGGGCCCCGGCAACACGCGGGAGAACACTCGATCAGTATACCAGTACTGTGAATTCCCACACAGACTGATGGCATCACACTTGATCAGTATACCAGTACTGTGAATTCCCACACAGACTGATGGCATAACACTCGATCAGTATACCAATACTGTGAGTCCCCACACAGACTGTGAATTCCTGGCCGCAGCGACTGTATAGGAAATGAGACGGCCCATAGACTGGCTTAAGCAAGAGCCAAAACAGCCATGAGACAGAGCTTGCAATATAAGGACAATTCAACAGATACTCAAAAACAACACAGCAACAAAGACCATGCAGTACAAGGACTGAAATAATCCAGTCCCATCTAGGACTGAACTCATTAAGTCCTCATAAGGACTAGTTTTTATCTTGTTTATTCTTCATATGGACTGGTTTTGGTTATATTATAGTCATCACACGACTGCTATTTTCTTGTTTTTAGTCCTCACGAGGACAGTGGTAGGTTATAGTTAGTTCTCATAAGGACATTGGCAATGGAGGACAACTCAAAGGCAATCCCAAGTTCTACTCTCATCTGATGTCCATCTGATCCGCTGCGTGTGCTCCCAGGAGACCCCAGAATGCCGTCGAGTGGAGCCAAGCCACACTCACGTCAACCACTCGCACCAGTCACTGCCCCCTCCAGTACAACCAAGCCACACCCATGCCAGCCACTCGCACCAGTCACTGCCCCCTCCAGTACAACCAAGCCACACCCATGTCAGCCACTCGCACCAGTCACTGCCCCCTCCAGTACAACCAAGCCACACCCATGTCAGCCACTCGCACCAGTCACTGCCCCCTCCAGTACAACCAAGCCACACCCATGCCAGCCACTCGCACCAGTCACTGCCCCCTCCAGGACAACCAAAGGGGGGGGGGGCAAGAGTAGAAAATAGAGAAAAAACGAAAACAGACCATCAACACCCCTCTCCCCGATCGCCACAGGCCACAATATATGTATATCTATATAAAGAAAATACGATTTTTTTTTAAAAAGTAAATGTGTTCACTCCTCCTGGTTTTCTGTTTATATCTTTAATTTCGGTTTATATGTCTTTTCCACTTTTGCAGATGTACTGCCTTACCAAACGGTGGGTTTCTTGGCTGCTTTCTACATGCAAGCACTCTCTCAATGTCACTGGGGGTCTTTGCCTTGTAACAGTATTCCCGCAGCTCCCTTTGTGCATTATTATTCTCGCTACATGATTGTAAATAATGTTCGATGATATTGTTTTCCAGGCATGCTATGCATAGTGGGTTTTCTCTGTTGTTTCCCAGCCTGATTCTCCACAACTGCCTTTTTGCTGGTGCTTTCGTATTATTCTTCACTTGTGATCTGTAGCTGGGTTCTCTCAGTACCTGGTATGCGCGCCGCCCCCCACTGTTTCCTCCATTCTTTGACGGTCGCTTTTTTAAGATTGGCGGTCTAGACAGACATTTCTAATCTGACTAGAGCGGCAGCAATCACAAGAAACACATAGAAATGTCGACTGTTAGATCTAAAGTTAGTTGTATATCGTTTACAGGACGTAGCAGTCAACCCCAACATTGTTTGGCTATTCGTGATTCCTGGGAAAGTTTATGTTATGTAGTTTGCCATTGCTTTCTGAACGACCGGCAACCATAACGTTTCATTTAAAAAAACAACAACGCAAGGCGGTCTGCTGCCAAATCGCCCGCAGCTGTATTTCAAACGCAGTAGGCGGAATTATGAACAGCGTCCGATACTCCTTCGCCACGCTACCAGATTGAATATTACCAACCAAAGATTTATCAAGGTCACCGACAAACCCTCATCATTTCTTCCCAGGCAATTGCAGCAAATTACACATATTCATTTTGTGTCACGTGATGGACCCCATACCTTTACCATTGTAGAAAAGCACAATATTGACTCCCAAATGGCTCATATTAATATATCCATGGCAATTCTTTTGGAACCACTCTTCATTCACTCAAAACTGCATAACACTAGTTCTAATGTTCCAAATGTTTAAGTTTATTGAATTCCTATGTCAGATATAGATGTGTCATTCTAACATTACTGCTTTCCGTCTTATTTACGCAAGGGTCTCGTTCCAGATATTTGATATCAACTCTTTGCTAAACATGTTTTCCTGATGTCTCATAGGTTGACGTCTCTTTCGTTTAGTTCACTTCAGTCATTTATCGTTTACTTCTGACTAAAGTCAGTCAAGTCAATGATCCTTTTACACTTTTCGAGGCGTATCGGACATATGGTGCTACATCCATATTTTCTGGACCAATGGGCAGTCGGTGGGTGATGTGATCACCATCACTCTGCAACCTTCAAATTCCAAGACATTTCCTGTTATCCATTTTCAGCTGGGTTGATGTGGTGGCAAGGTCAAGGACAGATTCGATTACTCCCTGATGCGGATCAGACCCATGGGAATGTCTAGGCCAGTGGTTCTCAACCTTTTTTGGCCCGTGACCCCCTTCACCATATTTTCAGAACGTCACCCCCCCCCCCCCTTCCTTTCATAAATTTGGCCCGAGCCCCCCTTCACAGTATTTTCAGAATGTCATTCCCTACACCCTCTTATATTTCCTATCTAAAAATCCCCCCACCCCGACACAGTATACGTAAAAATGGAAGGTAAATTTAATAGCATATACTAAAACAAGTCTAGACATCCACATAAAACATGATTTGTGGGTCTACTTACTTTATAAAATGAATTTTAGAAGGATGAGACGTACATAACTGTAAAGTATGAAGGGAAAAACAATATCAAGTAATCGGTTCTTGTATTAACTCAATCTTGATAGGGTCTTCATTCCCCCCCCCCCCCCCAAATCCCTGGAAACCCTACATTCCCCACCGGTTGAGAACTACTGGTCTAGGCAATACGGTAGCGCGGTTTTCGTCCCTGACTTTTTATTCATGTACAGGGTGTGCAGTGTGTGTGCAGTGTTTGAAAATATTGCCGGTCCAAGTTTTCTATTTACCTATTATGTTGCATGAACTTTACAGACGGTGAATACAAAACTTGGACCGGCAGTATTTTCAAACACTGCACAGTAATTAAAAATACGCCCTATATAATGCCAACTAACTATATTTAAAGTTATATTAAAGTTATAAACTTAGATTACATTTTAATTGGAAAATTGAGTAGTTTACTAGAACAGTAACCACATGACACGCTGTTGAAAATATGTTTGGTATCATACTTCATTGAACGAAAGTTTTGTTAACATTAAATAGATCTATTACATGATAAGTGGTAGCATGCGTAGATCTTACTTACTAGACAACATTGTTATAACAACTCACACTGGATTGACACTGTAATCGGTTTCAATCTAACAACTCAGAATATGGCTGGTACTTGTCACGATGCTGTATCGACACCGTGTCTTAAGGATATCTCTTGAATTTCCCCACCTCGGGGGTATATGAACCCCACCCAAACTAACTGGCAAAATAATGGTCTATCCACTACGCTACCATAGGTTTCATACCATTATCCCTTTTTGCCCAGCGACTGTACATCGAAGAACGCTGTTTGTTTTATTTTAATTCTCTTTGTACAGACCACAAATATGTTCGTGTGTACCAACTGCCTTGTATGATCATTCCGTGTTGCACCCTGTCTTTATTTACTACACATCATGTATTTGATGATGGCTGAAGCTGCGTATTGTCTAGCACTCTTGCCTGCAGGACCCGTGGTCATGTGATCAATGTCACATGGAGGCGGATTTTAACAATTAACCTTGGCTCCCAGGTCAACCTCAGCTTAAAATAGGTATCTAGGAATGTTCTAGAAAGTAAGTGTCTCCGGCCTGATTTTGACCACATCAAATATCAAGTGCTAAGTGCTGCATGAAATGTGTGTGGTCTTGTCAAATTCATATCACAGACTTTTACGGAAATGATAAGTAGCGAAGAACCCATAAGGGGGTACGTCAGTATCTGCCGTGATATTTCTGTATTGTTCACTGCATACAACATATCTGCTATAATATAAATGGTCCGGTTAGTAGTAGACTAGGGTTTCCAGACCCCATTTTTCAGCCTAGCTGTTCAGGCTGAAAGGGTTTATGAAGGAAATATGGGTAAAATTGTCGACTCGGCTCCAGAATCTGGAGGCTGATAGGGTTTATGAAGGAAATATGGGGCAAATTGTCGACTCGGTAAAAATTTGTGTGGGAACGGGTTTTTTCGGCGGGTGATGGTGTCTGTGAAAGTAATTAAGGTAAAAGTATTCGGTGGGAATAGAAAGGTTGTGCGTACGGATGAGGGAGGGCTGTAAGTTACGTATATGAATGTGTTAGTATGCGTGGTGTAGTGATGTATAAACAAGGGTGTGATGGGTCGTGGTTTCTACTCATGGGTTGGGTATATGGTGGTGGCGTATATGAATGTGTCTGTGTAGTGATGTATAAACAAGGGTGTGATGAGTCGTGGTTTCTACTCATGGGTTGGATATATGGTGGTGGCGTATATGAATGTGTCTGTTCGTGGTGAGTAATGTATAAACAAGGGTGTGATGGGTCGTGGTTATACTCGACGAAGTAAGAGGTGGTTACTATCATCTGAACAGTGTGATAGTAGTGAAGGTAAAGGGTGGTATATTCACTACTATCATTACAAAGGAAAGCATATAAAGTTATAATGGGTATGGTGGTAAGGGGTATTAGTGATCAAGTAGGAGTGATACAGGGGTGGTCATAAATATAATAAGAGGTGTTCGCAATTACACACTGGTCAACCAGTGGTCAAGCAATGGTCAAGTAAGGGTCAAGTAGTCAAGTAAGGAAACTTTAGGGAAAAGTGATTGTAATGATATGGTGGTGATTAAAGAGTGGTAAATTAGTGGTCAAGCAGTGGTCAAGCAGTGGTCAAGTGGTCAAGTAAGGAAAATTTTAGGGGAAATTGGTCGTAGTGACATGGTAATGTTTAAATTAGTGGTAAATTAGTGGTCAAGTAGTGGTCAAGCAGTGGTCAAGCGGTGGTTAAGTGAGGAAAATTTTAGGGAAATTTTAGGGAAAAGTGATTGTAATGAGATGGTGATGATTAAAGGGTGGTAAATTAGTGGTCAAGTAGTGGTCAAGTAGTGGTCAAGTAGTGGTCAAGTGGTCGAGTGACCACTTAAATTGTAGAGGACGATGTGCCTAAGATTATGGTAGTGATTAAAGTGATCGATGACGTGGTCAAGCAGTGGTCAAGCAGTGGTCAAGTAGTCGAGTGACCACTTAAATTGTAGGGGAAAGTACGTATAGTGCAATGGTGGTGGGTAAAGTGAGGAAGAATCAATAGTAGTGATAATACTACTACGAATATTAGCGACAAGCACAAAGACAACCAAGTACATACTTGATACACACAAATACAAAGACAACGAAACACACACACACACACATACAGATACAGAAGTACAGACAAACCATACCATTACTACTCTCACAACAACAGCTATACACAAGTACACACCCATAATCAAAGACACAAATACACACACACACACACACACATACAAACACAAAGGCAACCATACACAGACAACCCATACCATTACTACTGTCATCACAAGTACACACACGTGTACACACATATAAGCACAAAGTCAACCGCACACACCCATAAACATCCACTCAAGTACAGACACAGGAAAACAAAGAAGCAAACAAGGACAGACACACTCACCCATAATCAATTACACAAATACACACCTACAAACACAAAGACAACCACACACAGACACATTTGTACATACAGACATACACATAAAGACAGACAAGCACAAAGACAAACCATACCATTACTACTGTCACAACAACTATACACAAGTACACACAGACACACTCACCCATACACAAGAACACTCAAAGACAAATACAAAGACAGCCAAGTACACACACACATACACACCCATCGCCTAGGATTACTACTGTCATCACAACTATACTCAGGTACAGACACACCCATCGCCTAGAATTACTACTGTCATCACAACTATATACAACCACGTACAGACACGCGTACAACAACAAAGACAGACACAAAACACGTACAGACACCCATACACACTTGATACACTTGTACATACAGACACATAAGTACACAAAAAACAAAGACACACCCAAAACATTACTACTGGTACCTCAATAAGTACAGATACACTTACCCATAAGACTAAACTATACAAACCACATACCCCCTTTTGGTAAAGAACGCGGATGTCCGAGAAAGCCCCTACGTCATCACCGCCATGTGCAAAAGTCATTAAGTATGAGTCATCGGTTTGTGGGAAGCAGGCGTGAGAATATCTTGTCTAACTGCCACGTCAGCTAGGTCGTGTGCAGACCCAGTGTATAAAATAGAAGGCGTCTCTTGTGAGCACAGTACCAGTTCACGGGCTGACTTGGGTATCTACAGAGGTGCTTCAGGCTGGTGTGAGCAGTGTTTGTGTCGTCGGCAGATATTGTTCACGTGCTGACTTGGCTAGCTACAGCGGTGAAACTTGGTGTGAGCGTTATTCGTGTAGTAAGCAGATATTGTTCACGTACTGACTTGGCTAGCTACAGCGGTGAAACTTGGTGTGACCCTTAGTCGTGTCGTCGGCATCTGATAAAACAGTGAAACATTGTATACAACAGAACTTTTTCGCTGTTGTAAAAAATCGGAAGTGTGACTTATGACCAGTTTATCAATATGACCACCAGATCTACTTTCACGTGTTCAGTGTGCGACAAAGCCTATTGTTATAAGTATAACCTTAATCGTCACATTCGGACCATTCACGGTACGAAACCACACTTATGTCATATCTGTGGACAACTTTTCAACAGAAAAGGCAGTCTACAAAGACACATACGAACACACCATCAACCACGTATGAATACATCAAACACTACAACAGCAGAGACGACAGCACCACGTGTATATTTACACCATCATCGAAGTCTAGGTCAAGTACCAGACTACCACCACTGTGACTTCAATGATAACCTTACCCGCTACAATGGGAACATTCACAATGATTATCCCTGTCAGGTACGTGACAATCTATACAATTCGAACCTACAACGGTACTTACATCACCAGATAACACGAGAAAGAACGACACCCTTAGACACCCTGGCAACATGTCCACTCATAGTAGCAGAGGATATCCAACCAAATGATAGAAACAGCTTGGCAGCCCTTAAGGCGTACTGCAAGGACCTGTCGATTATGCTACCCAATCAAGTGGTAGTATTAGAAAAAAGTGTCGACCACCGCTACCGGGTGGTTTTGGTATGAGACCTTCATAAAAAGAAGTATTCAGATATCTCATGTGTGATGACTTCGACAACAACAGTGTTGTTTTTAGTCAATCAAGCTATATCAGAGCCCAGAAGAATGAAGATCACTAATCCAGAACTTTTTGGTTTTTCACTAATCATGTATGTCATTGATTTTTTTCTTATGCTATATCACTAAACTGTTTTGATGAATATGTTGTGAACACACATATTTTGGTGATAAAAATATTGAAATCAAGATTTTTGTTTTGTTGATTTTCTTTAGTGGGTTGTTTTCATGACGTTGTCTTTTTTCTTGATGGAACAGAGCTTACATTACCAGACATGAACAAACTCGGGGGAAAAGTTATGGCAAATACAGAACAGTCAAATGTATAAAAGTAGGAAACTAACCAAATAAGGGAAGATACTGATCAAAATATGAAATGTCTCGCCCAAATTTATGAAAAGTATGACAATATGATTACCAAAATGGGAAGAGACTTTCAAGCAAATTTATACATATTTCAACTAAACTTATAAAAACTAGGAAAATTTGTCAACCAAAAGGGAAAAGGTCAACCAAATACTGAAATATCTCAACCAAAACTTATAAAATTATCATCAATTCTTATAAAAAATAGAAAAATGCGTCAGACAAATCGAAAAACGTTGGCCAAATACAGATATAACTCGAACAAACTTATAAAAAGATAGGAAAAAATATTACCCAACACAACTAAAATGTTGACCAAAGTTATAAATAGCACATCCAAACTTATGAACAGTAGGAAACTTTGTTAACCTTATAAAAAATAGGAATATTTGTCAAATAAAGTGAACCAAGTAAAGACATATTTTCAATCAAACTTATAAACGTGTCATCCAAAGTGATAAAAACTAGGAAAAGCTGTCAGTCAGTCTAAGAAATAACTATGGAAAAGTAAGAACTTTGGCCGACCAAACTAGGGCAAAGGTGTTACCAAAATTATGAAAAATGTAACTTCTGTAGTTATCTCATACGTGTCTTGAACTTTTATCTGAAAACCCATTATCAATGTCACCACTTTCTCGATTTTGCATTACCGAAACCTCCAACTTCATCGTATCTGCTACAGAAACCCTTATACAGACTAAGCACTCATCTCTCCACACTCTTGGTTTCTTTCTAACACAAACTGGTCACATCAACAAGAACTTCAAACCTCCATTGTACACGTGGTCCATTGAAACAGACATAACAACATTTATGGTAAGGTCGTCTACGGTTCCAACTAGTATAGTTTCTGTATCATCTAGGTATTCATCATCACGGAACCATTTCCCATGGCTGCCAGCTTCAACTTTCCATACCACAATGTCTGCTACACTATCCTTTCATTGTTCCAGCTTTCAACATTACAACGGTTTTTTTCTCGAAGTCTGCCTAAAATAGCATTTCTTACGGTGTCCACTCCTAGCGCACTTTACCATTTCACATCTGCAATAACGACAAGTCTGCAAGCAACCACCACTGTCTGTTATAAACTCGGCCTTTCTTAAAAACACGCCTACCATTAGTGAACTCATGAATACCAGCTACCACATCTTCTAACCGACTTTCAATGTTTCATAACAAATAACACTAACATTCGTTTTGATTACAGAACAATATAATTTCTGGTGACTAGGCAGATTTTCCAACCTAATGGAGGTAAAGCATCTGTCCCCCTAACCTACTAAGCGCTATTCTAGACAACGAATAAGGTCATCGATCAGCACCCCTAAGAAGAACTTGAAAAAACAACAGAGATTGGGTTCCTGAGACGAATTATTTGAATTCATTGGACTACCACAGTAATTAATGATGAACGCTTAAGGAAAATAGAGCATTATATACACCAAACACAACAAACTCTTTCTTACTAACCCTAACCCTAATTATACATCATTTAACCCTAACCTAACCCCTAACCCTAACGATTCACCAAACACAACAAGCTCTTTCTGTAAGAGACATAGACACAAACCACTGTTAGAAAGCGAAAAAGTTAAATTTTAATTAACACTTAAAAATATTAAATCGTAATTTTATTTCGCTTCACTTAATATACAGATATAGACTAAGTATAGGTATAGGTATAGGTATAGGTTATGTGTAGGACTATATCGAGCTTACATTTTGCGCAATAAAATTGCGATTTAATATTTTTAAGTGTTAATTAAAATTTAACTTTTTCGCTTTCTAACAGTGGTTTGTGTCTATGTCTCTTACAGAAAGAGCTTGTTGTGTTTGGTGAATCGTTAGGGTTAGGGGTTAGGTTAGGGTTAAATGATGTATAATTAGGGTTAGGGTTAGTAAGAAAGAGTTTGTTGTGTTTGGTGTATATAATGCTCTATTTTCCTTAGGCGTTCATCATTAATTACTGTGGTAGTCCAATGAATTCAAATAATTCGTCTCAGGAACCCAATCTCTGTTGTTTTTTCAAGTTCTTCTTAGGGGTGCTGATCGATGACCTTATTCGTTGTCTAGAATAGCGCTTAGTAGGTTAGGGGGACAGATGCTTTACCTCCATTAGGTTGGAAAATCTGCCTAGTCACCAGAAATTATATTGTTCTGTAATCAAAACGAATGTTAGTGTTATTTGTTATGAAACATTGAAAGTCGGTTAGAAGATGTGGTAGCTGGTATTCATGAGTTCACTAATGGTAGGCGTGTTTTTAAGAAAGGCCGAGTTTATAACAGACAGTGGTGGTTGCTTGCAGACTTGTCGTTATTGCAGATGTGAAATGGTAAAGTGCGCTAGGAGTGGACACCGTAAGAAATGCTATTTTAGGCAGACTTCGAGAAAAAAACCGTTGTAATGTTGAAAGCTGGAACAATGAAAGGATAGTGTAGCAGACATTGTGGTATGGAAAGTTGAAGCTGGCAGCCATGGGAAATGGTTCCGTGATGATGAATACCTAGATGATACAGAAACTATACTAGTTGGAACCATAGACGACCTTACCATAAATGTTGTTATGTCTGTTTCAATGGACCACGTGTACAATGGAGGTTTGAAGTTCTTGTTGATGTGACCAGTTTGTGTTAGAAAGAAACCAAGAGTGTGGAGAGATGAGTGCTTAGTCTGTATAAGGGTTTCTGTAGCAGATACGATGAAGTTGGAGGTTTCGGTAATGTAAAATCGAGAAAGTGGTGACATTGATAATGGGTTTTCAGATAAAAGTTCAAGACACGTATGAGGTTATCTCATACGTGTCTTGAACTTTTATCTGAAAACCCATTATCAATGTCACCACTTTCTCGATTTTACATTACCGAAACCTCCAACTTCATTACATTTTTCATAATTTTGGTAACACCTTTGCCCTAGTTTGGTCGACATAGTTCTTACTTTTCCATAGTTATTTCTTAGACTGACTGACAGCTTTTCCTAGTTTTTATCACTTTGGATGACACGTTTATAAGTTTGATTGAAAATATGTCTTTACTTGGTTCACTTTATTTGACAAATATTCCTATTTTTTATAAGGTTAACAAAGTTTCCTACTGTTCATAAGTTTGGATGTGCTATTTATAACTTTGGTCAACATTTTAGTTGTGTTGGGTAATATTTTTTCCTATCTTTTTATAAGTTTGTTACAGTTATATCTGTATTTGGCCAACGTTTTTCGATTTGTCTGACGCATTTTTCTATTTTTTTTATAAGAATTGATGATAATTTTATAAGTTTTGGTTGAGATATTTCAGTATTTGGTTGACCTTTTCCCTTTTGGTTGACAAATTTTCCTAGTTTTTATAAGTTTAGTTGAAATATGTATAAATTTGCTTGAAAGTCTCTTCCCATTTTGGTAATCTATTTGTCATACTTTTCATAAATTTGGGCGAGACATTTCATATTTTGATCAGTATCTTCCCTTATTTGGTTAGTTTCCTACTTTTCATACATTTGACTGTTCTGTATTTGCCATAACTTTTCCCCCGAGTTTGTTCATGTCTGGTAATGTAAGCTCTGTTCCATCAAGAAAAAAGACAACGTCATGAAAACAACCCACTAAAGAAAATCAACAAAACAAAAATCTTGATTTCAATATTTTTATCACCAAAATATGTGTGTTCACAACATATTCATCAAAACAGTTTAGTGATATAGCATAAGAAAAAAATCAATGACATACATGATTAGTGAAAAACCAAAAAGTTCTGGATTAGTGATCTTCATTCTTCTGGGCTCTGATATAGCTTGATTGACTAAAAACAACACTGTTGTTGTCGAAGTCATCACACATGAGATATCTGAATACTTCTTTTTATGAAGGTCTCATACCAAAACTACCCGGTAGCGGTGGTCGACACTTTTTTCTAATACTACCACTTGATTGGGTAGCATAATCGACAGGTCCTTGCAGTACGCCTTAAGGGCTGCCAAGCTGTCTCTATCATTTGGTTGGATATCCTCTGCTACTATGAGTGGACATGTTGCCAGGGTGTCTAAGGGTGTCGTTCTTTCTCGTGGTATCTGGTGATGTAAGTACCGTTGTAGGTTCGAATTGTATAGATTGTCACGTACCTGACAGGGATAATCATTGTGAATGTTCCCATTGTAGCGGGTAAGGTTATCATTGAAGTCACAGTGTGGTAGTCTGGTACTTGACTTAGACTTCGATAATGGTGTAAATATACACGTGGTGCTGTCGTCTCTGCTGTTGTAGTGTTTGATGTATTCATACGTGGTTGATGGTGTGTTCGTATGTGTCTTTGTAGATTGCCTTTTCTGTTGAAAAGTTGTCCACAGATATGACATAAGTGTGGTTTCGTACCGTGAATGGTCCGAATGTGACGATTAAGGTTATACTTATAACAATAGGCTTTGTCGCACACTGAACACGTGAAAGTAGATCTGGTGGTCATATTGATAAACTGGTCATAAGTCACACTTCCGATTTTTTACAACAGCGAAAAAGTTCTGTTGTATACAATGTTTCACTGTTTTATCAGATGCCGACGACACGACTAAGGGTCACACCAAGTTTCACCGCTGTAGCTAGCCAAGTCAGTACGTGAACAATATCTGCTTACTACACGAATAACGCTCACACCAAGTTTCACCGCTGTAGCTAGCCAAGTCAGCACGTGAACAATATCTGCCGACGACACAAACACTGCTCACACCAGCCTGAAGCACCTCTATAGATACCCAAGTCAGCCCGTGAACTGGTACTGTGCTCACAAGAGACGCCTTCTATTTTATACACTGGGTCTGCACACGACCTAGCTAACGTGGCAGTTAGACAAGCTATTCTCACGCCTGCTTCCCACAAACCGATGACTCATACTTAATGACTTTTGCACATGGCGGTGATGACGTAGGGGCTTTCTCGGACATCCGCGTTCTTTACCAAAAGGGGGTATGTGGTTTGTATAGTTTAGTCTTATGGGTAAGTGTATCTGTACTGATTGAGGTACCAGTAGTAATGTTTTGGGTGTGTCTTTGTTTTTTGTGTACTTATGTGTCTGTATGTACAAGTGTATCAAGTGTGTATGGGTGTCTGTATGTGTTTTGTGTCTGTCTTTGTTGTTGTACGCGTGTCTGTACGTGGTTGTATATAGTTGTGATGACAGTAGTAATGCTAGGCGATGGGTGTGTCTGTACCTGAGTATAGTTGTGATGACAGTAGTAATCCTAGGCGATGGGTGTGTATGTGTGTGTGTACTTGGCTGTCTTTGTATTTGTCTTTGAGTGTTCTTGTGTATGGGTGAGTGTGTCTGTGTGTACTTGTGTATAGTTGTTGTGACAGTAGTAATGGTATGGTTTGTCTTTGTGCTTGTCTGTCTTTATGTGTATGTCTGTATGTACAAATGTGTCTGTGTGTGGTTGTCTTTGTGTTTGTAGGTGTGTATTTGTGTAATTGATTATGGGTGAGTGTGTCTGTCCTTGTTTGCTTCTTTGTTTTCCTGTGTCTGTACTTGAGTGGATGTTTATGGGTGTGTGCGGTTGACTTTGTGCTTGTATGTGTGTACACGTGTGTGTACTTGTGATGACAGTAGTAATGGTATGGGTTGTCTGTGTATGGTTGCCTTTGTGTTTGTATGTGTGTGTGTGTGTGTGTATTTGTGTCTTTGATTATGGGTGTGTACTTGTGTATAGCTGTTGTTGTGAGAGTAGTAATGGTATGGTTTGTCTGTACTTCTGTATCTGTATGTGTGTGTGTGTGTGTGTGTGTGTTTCGTTGTCTTTGTATTTGTGTGTATCAAGTATGTACTTGGTTGTCTTTGTGCTTGTCGCTAATATTCGTAGTAGTATTATCACTACTATTGATTCTTCCTCACTTTACCCACCACCATTGCACTATACGTACTTTCCCCTACAATTTAAGTGGTCACTCGACTACTTGACCACTGCTTGACCACTGCTTGACCACGTCATCGATCACTTTAATCACTACCATAATCTTAGGCACATCGTCCTCTACAATTTAAGTGGTCACTCGACCACTTGACCACTACTTGACCACTACTTGACCACTACTTGACCACTAATTTACCACCCTTTAATCATCACCATCTCATTACAATCACTTTTCCCTAAAATTTCCCTAAAATTTTCCTCACTTAACCACCGCTTGACCACTGCTTGACCACTACTTGACCACTACTTGATCACTAATTTACCACTAATTTAAGCATTACCATGTCACTACGACCAATTTTCCCTAAAATTTTCCTTACTTGACCACTGCTTGACCACTGATTGACCACTAATTTACCACTCTTTAATCACCACCATATCATTACAATCACTTTTCCCTAAAATTTCCCTAAAATTTTCCTCACTTGACCACTGCTTGACCACTGCTTGACCACTACTTGACCACTAATTTACCACTAATTTAAACATTACCATGTCACTACGACCAATTTCCCCTAAAATTTTCCTTACTTGACCACTTGACCACTGCTTGACCACTGATTGACCACTAATTTACCACTCTTTAATCACCACCATATCATTACAATCACTTTTCCCTAAAGTTTCCTTACTTGACTACTTGACCCTTACTTGACCATTGCTTGACCACTGGTTGACCAGTGTGTAATTGCGAACACCTCTTATTATATTTATGACCACCCCTGTATCACTCCTACTTGATCACTAATACCCCTTACCACCATACCCATTATAACTTTATATGCTTTCCTTTGTAATGATGGTAGTGAATATGCCACCCTTTACCTTCACTACTATCACACTGTTCAGATGATAGTAACCACCTCTTACTTCGTCGAGTATAACCACGACCCATCACACCCTTGTTTATACATTACTCACCACGAACAGACACATTCATATACGCCACCACCATATATCCAACCCATGAGTAGAAACCACGACCCATCACACCCTTGTTTATACATCACTACACAGACACATTCATATACGCCACCACCATATACCCAACCCATGAGTAGAAACCACGACCCATCACACCCTTGTTTATACATCACTACACCACGCATACTAACACATTCATATACGTAACTTACAGCCCTCCCTCATCCGTACGCACAACCTTTCTATTCCCACCGAATACTTTTACCTTAATTACTTTCACAGACACCATCACCCGCCGAAAAAACCCGTTCCCACACAAATTTTTACCGAGTCGACAATTTGCCCCATATTTCCTTCATAAACCCTATCAGCCTCCAGATTCTGGAGCCGAGTCGACAATTTTACCCATATTTCCTTCATAAACCCTTTCAGCCTGAACAGCTAGGCTGAAAAATGGGGTCTGGAAACCCTAGTCTACTACTCCGGTTGTCTAATCTTATTTACTTTGTTGAGATTGTTGTAATTGTAATAATAATAATTATCATCAACTTCATCGGCATCTCTATTTACCATTTGTATTTTAGTTTATACTGCTTAACTACTTGTGATTGTGAGCAAGGAAAGGCAAAAGTTCTAACCACTATCCCCCCACCCCGGCTTTATACCCTTTACATACGGCCTTTGACAATGTTGACTAGCGTTCCGGTTTCCTCTCTTTGATCCGATGTTTGATATAGTTTCGAACAGATCACTATGGCGTGGTGACTTCGGTCACAAGCATAAGGGAAAAGTTAAGATCGGTGTGTTGGGTATACATGGATACCGTGTACCACACCACGGACACCACGTCGCACACAACAGATAAATGGCCACAATTGAGCCAAACGGATCTGTCAGGAGATCTTAGAGTTAGTGGCCTCCTAGAGATGCAGTGTTCAGGCATTCATGAGCACACCACAACATGGGTAAATGTTGACCATTGAAGGTATGCGCTATTGAAGTGACAAAACCGTTCTAATGTCCGACAACACAGACTCCTACCAAATGAGAAGTTCAAATGTCCACCAAATGAAAACCCGGTTCAAGAGCTCACTAATGTCGTCTACCAAACAGGGTATCGGTGGCGTGAGAGAAAATGACGCTCCTTGTGAAAGTTCTTGTGGAAGTGAAATAGAAAGAAAGAACCCTAATATGTCTGACATTTCTCACTTCATGCCGCAAGTATGTAGCTGGGAAAATCGTCCCACTGACTACCAAATGGGATATTCCTTGACTAGCAAATCCATAGCGTGGAAAGCCTGAATAGAAAGCTCATTGTGTAGATGTCATTAAATGCCAAAATCTGCAGACTGCATTCTTCAGGTCTCGGTGCCTGTGGTTAAATGAAGGCTCAATATACGGAAGTGAGGCTAAGCATTCATGTGCAGGACGTGACGATTCCTTGGGTAAGCCCAGTAACCAGAGCGCTATGTTTTGGCTCTGCAATTATGAAAACCTCCTTGCATGGTGGGAAATACCATTGGTCTGCCCCTGCCTTCCCTTGAGGGCGGACCGACATGGGTTTGGCTGTTCTAGACAGGCCGGCTAGAGCACCTCGTGTAGATGGAGGGATAATTATGACACCACAACACAGAGGGGGGGGGGGGGATCGTCTAACGAAACACATGGACAGGTTAACCCGGTCAACAAACGCCCGAATAAGTCGGATGTGTCGGTCGAAATGTAAAAATATTGCAGCTCTGTTGTAAATAGAAACAACCCATTTACCCCAAAACACACATTTCGCACAAAAGGCGAAGAAGAAGAAATATCTAGCTATGCCTGAATGAGTTTGAAGTAATATCGACTGACTGACTGGCACCTTGCCGTCTTGACAGACGATAGTTTGTAAAATGGAGTTTTACCTCTCCATAGCACAAAGCCTGGGCTGAATTTAGAGTCCATGTGTTGCCCACGTAGCGTGATCCCTCTCTCGGCCTTTCCAGTTTACTCAAAACGAAAGGTAACACCAATACATCTGGAACAAGACAAGCTGAAGAAGTTGCCAGATTAGCAAAGCAATATTTTAACTGTCCGCCTGTCAGAGCTTCGATCCTAGACTAGTTGCCGACCAAGGCTTACGGCCTGATCTGACCTGGGATGACATTTAGCCTTTGGGGTGTATTTCTTCGCACTAGGATAAGACTTTTACCCTCCCAATTGCACTCCTCCGCCCGGAACCGTTGGCACAATGTGGAGTGTCGGGTTTGGTGAGCGCTGTCCAACATTCGGTGCTGACAGAAAGCAGACAGTACCTTCTACTGTCATACGGTAGCCCAGTCATATCTGACAGAGAACTGACACAGGAAATAATATCAGCACGCGTGTTATTGGAATGAAATGACAGAGTCGATATGATTAAATTATAAATGACACACGTATTGTCGATATCAGTTCATCTGGCATAATGTGCAACTTCTAGCTAAATTAAATCAGATAGATATATCATTAAAGTATACATGCCAAATTTGTATTTTGAGTATGAATTTATCTGGCATGGTGTGCCAAATTCGAGCTAAACTACAACAGCTAGATTAATGACATATGAGTATAGTCTGTATCAGTTCATCAAATATAATGTGTCATGTTGAGATACATCGTTGTTGTAGTTGATATGTTGTCACTCTATGATGTTTCTCGTGCTGCCGGCCGATATGTAGAGTAACTATATAACCCCACTTAGATGTTCTTTAGTTCACCGGACAGCCCTGACTCAGAGTGGTGAAGAAGAAATAAATACTGGTCTGGCCACAATCTCCCGGTATGGACCAAACAGTCATTGCTGCCACCCAGTGCTCCAGCGGTTTCTCCATGCACGTGCAGACAAGGTAGCGACTGCCAGAGACATCAAGCGTGACCAGGTGTGTTAGGTCAGCCAAGGCCAGCGGTAGACGGGTCAGGAGGCTGTTTTGCATGCTCAGGTACGTCAGGTTGACTAAATTATTGAAAGCAGAAAGGGAAATTCTCGAGAGGGGATTATAATCAAGAGTCAACGACTCTATACTAGAATCTGGTGGGAAGCTCGTGTCCGTCAGTTCTGTGACGAGGTTCTTGTCGAGCTGTACGTATCTTATGCAAGAAGTGAAATCTGTGTCCCTGATCGATGTGACGCGATTTGAGGACAGAGATAAAGTAGGCACAAACTGTAAAGACAATATGAAACTTGGAATTGAAGAAAACAAGTTGAATGTCAGATCAAGATTAGATATGTTTGCAGGAAAAGTTACGACGTTCGATTCACTTAACCTGTTGTTAGAAACATCTAGAATGTCAACGTGCGTCAATAAGTTCAAGTCTGGTATAGACGTCAGTAGGTTGCCATGCAAGTCAACCGATGTAACTGAATTTGCAAAAGGAAGTAATACCTGACTTATATGTGTGGAGTTTGACAGCTTGTTCCCAGCTAGTGATATAGACGTAAGCAAACTTGACTTCGGAAGCCATGCGATTTCTGATATGAGGTTGCCACTTATGTCTAGTGATTGCAAAGTCGTAACTCGAGACAGAGCCTTGGGCACCGCTGGTAGCTTATTGTTGTACAAAGACAGACCTGTTAATCCCTCCATCCCGTCGAAGGCATCATCAGGGATGGAAGACACCAAGCTGCCACCAAAACTAAGTTGAGTTACATTGGCAAAAGAGTTCATCCAGGAAGGCCAAATGCTTAGCCCAACACCGGAGAGAAAAAACGACGTCACTCGCGGGCCAATGCCGGCCATAACGTCAGAGTTCCAATCCTGAATGTGTGTGTTGGCGATGCTTAAATAGTTGAGTTCTTGTAGGTGAAGCAAGGCATCTGGGATCCTGGTCAGGTTACACCCGGTTAGTGAGATGCTGTTTAGGGTAGCTGCTGAATCATCGAAGGCATCTTGGGCTATGGACTTGATGGGACTGTCCTGTAAGTTGAATTCGGTCAGGTTGGCTGGCAGGACCCCGCCGGGTAGAGCTTCAGCCGTGTTTAGCTGCAGACGATGATTTAAAAAAAAGTTAGTTGTATATCCTTTACAGGACATCGCAGTCAACACCAGCATTTTTTTGCTGTTATGATCTCTAGGCAATTCTATGATAACAGTTGTCTAAATCCAGATCACAGATCTTTCACGGCAAAAAATGTAACACAGAATTAAGACATGTATGTTAAGCTCGGAGGTCAGCGGTGCCGAGAGGAGTAAACCCTTCACGTGCTGGCGACTGGGTTGTAGGTTCTGTTCCCTCACCATTCAAATGGATTTAACTGTTGAATTCTCGTTCAGAACGTAATGTTCAGAAAGCAAAGTACCCGTTGATTGTAAAGTCTCACTACACTTTGTTGTCCTTTGTCCACATGTTTTCCGTTTGCAAGACGGAAAATATACTCTCCAAAAAATAGCTGTTCTACATACAAAGTGTAGTGAGACTTTACAAACACCCTGTACAATTGCATTGAAAGCCAAGCTGGGGTTGATTGCATGGCCCTTTTTTATTTTTACCTTTGTTATATTTATATATATATTTTATTTGTATATATTTATTTGCATATCCTATTTACTAAACATTGCAGTCAACACCAGCATTTTTCAGCTACTGTTGATGTCTTGGCAAGTTTTACGTTCAGTAGTTTGCCATTACTTTCTGAACGACCGGCTCGCATACCTTTCAGTAAGAAACCAACGCGACGCGATTCGCTGCCGAATCTCGCGCAGCTGTGTTTCGTACGTGGGTATACGGGATTACGAACAGCGTCTTTAACCCCTTCGCCAGAGAGACCGGCATATATTTATTAGCAAAATTTAAAAAATAATCTGACTGTAAAACCAAGCCACTCTAGAAGATGTGATAATTTACAATATATTGTTAATGAAGACATCACTATATGGAAAAAGGAGTTGCCAGGAAAAATAACATTTGAATACAAAACTATATCCCGCCTGGTAGAGCTTCAGTCGTGTTTAGCTGCAGACGATGATAAAAAAAGTTAGTTGTATATCCTTTACAGGACGTCGCAGTCAATACCAGCATTTTTTGCTGTTGTGATTTCTTGCCAAGACTATGATAACACTGGAAAAATTAGGAAGATCCTGGAAGTAGCGGAGCTGTGGTTTCTGAGGAGAATGTTGCCAATATGATGGACTGCCAGAGTAAGTAATAATCATTGATTTGAAGAGGCTAATGAAATTAGAACATTATATACAACTATAACACGAGATAAAACCACATTATTTGGATATGTGATGAGAAAAGTACTGGAGAATATAATAACTAGAAAGATCAGTTGCAGACAGAGATAGATGATGGTAGATGGACTGAGTCGGTGACCTGGAGGAATATCATCATCAGAGTTGATCCATAACACAAAGTACCGCGATCTGTCGAGAGCCACCAACGCTAACGTCATTCAGCAGGGCACATAAGGATGACGATGCAGATGCTGACAACTTCCTGATTGTACCGCATTTAGTAATACCACGCATGTCCTAAACCTGTGTGCGACTGGCCTAGCAAGCCGGCAGGGGATTTGTTTCCTGCTCGAAGAAAACATAATAAGCGTAAACGGATACATGAAGCCCATAAACGGGCATTCTCCCGCTGTTTATGCTTCACCTCGACACCGCAAGGTACAAAAGGAACCTGATGAGATGAGATGACTGCATGCTTGTACAATGTGAACGATATAATATCTGGTAGAAAGGATGTCAGACGTACATCAATTGTTGGCGGAGATAAGCCATTCATGGTCCCTGTGTATGACTGCCAGAATGTGCACATGCTGAAAGTCCTCTCACAGACGCACTGTTGGAAGAAAATCAATACAGCGAATTAGTATATCTCTTCGTACCTCTCTAGAAGATAACCTGCTAATGTCCTCTGTAGATCTTAACTGCCCTTCTGTACACATGCCTGTGTTTATGTGTGTGTTTGCGTGTGTGTGTGTGTGTTTGCGTGTGTGTGTGTGTGTGTGTGTGTGTGTCCACATCTACGGATATGCTAGCATAGTGTGTAGGTAAGTGATTTGCTTGTCTTATTTACATGTAATCATGCTTTAAATTGTTAATTTAACATTACAATTGATGCTGGGACGCAGAGGTGTTTCCAAGGCACCAGGGCTGGGTTCTATACTGGTCATTACCAATTGACGCGCCCTCGCCGAGCGTCCTGGGCAACAGGTCCCTTCGGGGTCCTGGCTGAAGTCAGCAGGATCGTTGATTCCTCCGAAGTCGTAGAGTGTCTGCCTGCACGGCAAGGAACCACCAGTCTGCGCACCAATAAGCCAGACATGGGACAACGGATATTCACGCAAACATCAGGTCCTGTATGACATCACATTGATGTTGGACAATAGGATGTCTTCATCCGACATACAGGACGTCGCGCTGGAGATCACAGCCAGCGAACACAAGCAAGCACAATTGATGCATTTTGTTGTTGTTGTTCGTTCTTCCTTTTCTTCTCCCTCTCTTATTTTATTCCCCCTTCTCTTCCCTCGCTTCACCCTACCGTGTTTCCCCCGAAAGTAAGACCTATCTCTTTAATACACCCTAGCACAATTTTCCAGGATGACTTTAATATAAGACCTACCTCTAAAATAAGCCCTAGTTAAGATCATCAGCTAGAATTAGACTTGTTGCCGAATGGCCAGTCGGAGTATAGAAACCACCATTGGTGCGCACTTGATAATGAACGATAAGGCTCATACGTCACTCATGTGAAATAAAGTTACCAGTGCAGGCTACATGGACAAGAAATGCTCCTTTAAGGAAAACTTTATTGTTGGACACGAGAGACTGGGACCAATGGTTCTACGGGAAATGGAGTCGCAAGAAATCTAGGCGGAATTCGGGATTTGGAGAGTTATGACGATGTTCCAGAAGAAGATGACATGACTGTATTTGAATAAATGTAGAATTTTGTACATGAATAAATGCAGATTTTTTTTTATCTGGAACACACACACTCACACACACACACGCACTCACACACTCTCTCTCTCTCTCTCTCTCTGCCACACACACACACACACACACACACACACACACACATATATATATATATACTAGCTGACCTGGCCCGGCTTCGCCCAGACCCTGGTGGGGAGCATCTCATTTAATTCATATAAGTAGTCATATAAGTTCCCGTTCCCGACTGTCTGCCTGTCTGTCTATCTATCTATCTGTCTGTCTGTCTGACCCAGTCCAGCCCATGGTGGAGAGCATCTCATTTAAATCATATAAGTAGTCATATAAGATCCCGTTCCCGACTATCTGTCTGACTGTCTGTCTGTCTTGGGTAAATGGAGGAGGGAGGAGGAAGAGGGAGGTGGAGGAGGGAGGAGGAGGGCGGAGACAGGAGGAGTAGGGAGGAATAGGAGGGAGGAGGAGGGATTAGGAGGAGGAGGGGGAGGAGGAGGGAGGAGAAGGAGGGAGGATGAGGGAGGAGGAGGGAGCAGGAGGAGGAGAGGGAGGAGGAGAAAGAGGGAGGAGGAGGAATGTGAAGGGAGGAGGAGGTAGAGGGAGGAGGAGGGAGGAGGAGGAGGGAGGAGGAGGG